>SJXQ01004752.1:318617-331113 GCA_006408695.1 Aepyceros melampus
TTTTGCTATACATTGACATGAATCAGCCACGAGTGTACATGAACTCCCAATCCCGACCCCCACCTCCCCACTCCCGCCCCACACCTTCTCTCTGGATTATCCCCGTGCATCAGTCCCAAGCATCCTACATCCTGCATCAAACCTAGACTGGCAATTCGTTTCACTTATGATATCATACATGTTACATTGCCACTCTGCCAACTCATCCCACCCTCTCCCTCTCCCACAGAGTCCAAAAGGCCGTTCTATACATCTGTGTCTCTTTTGCTGTCTTGCGTACAGGTTTATCATTACCATCATTCTAAATTCCATATATATGTGTAAGTATACTGTATTGGTGTTTTTCTTTCTGGCTTACTTCACTCTGTATAATCTTCTAGTGACAAATCACAATAACTAACATTTATTGAACACTTACATGCATAATTTCATATATATAATTTCAAATGTACCACTTTCTTGCAAAGGCAAATATAATGTCAACTTAAATAAATACATACAATATATGAGTTGTAAGCTTAAGTTTTATTCAAGGTCTTACTGAGGACAACCCTGGAGACAGCTCTGAGGAACCTTTCCAAAAAGGTACAAGAGGAGCCATTTTATATATATTTCTGGCCAGTAAATATATATAGTCAAGTCTATATTTTGGGAAAATATTACTGCTAATCACAAGAGATATTTTTGTTAATAATTTTAGTGCTTTTCTGTGTACAGAGAGTTGCAAGAATCTGGAGTTACTGAAATTCTTTCTGAGATAGGCATCTAACTATCTAGGGGCTCATTTATCCAAAGCATAGAGGGCCACATCCTGCTTTATTGTCACCCTGAATTCTTCTTAGGGTACCATTAGAGGGCATGGGCAACTTTAGTGGGTTCTAGCTTAACATTTGCATAACTGGGTGATGAGCTACATTCTTTGTTGTTCTTTGTTCACAATAGAGATAAAAGCAGGTCAGTGACTGCCTGATTTTGTGTTGGCTACTAATGGACATAAGGACTATAATGGGCATGGCAAAACTGTTCTATTCTTGATTGTGGTGGTGCTTATCACCCATATGCATTTTTCAAGACTTGTAAAGCACTGCATTAAAAGGATAGCATTTACTGTCTGTAAATATATCTTAATTTAAAAATGTAAAAATCTTAAATGTTAAGTAGGAGATCAAATGATATATCTGCCCTCTCAAGAATGACTATGCTGCTGCTAAGTCACTTCAGTCGTGTGCGACTCTGTGCGACCCCATAGATGGCAGCCCACCAGGCTTCCCCATCCCTGGGATTCTCCAGGCAAGAACACTGGAGTGGGTTGCCATTTCCTTCTCCAATGCGTGAAAGTGAAGTCACTCAGTCGTGTCTGATCCTCAGCGATCCCATGGACTGCAGCCCACCAGGCTCCTCCATCCATGAGATTTTCCAGGCAAGAGTATTGGAGTGGGGTTCCATTGCCTTCTCCAAAGAATGACTATAATATTCTTTTAAAAAGAAGTTTATGATGTGAGGGAGAAAAATAACATTTGTAACATTTTACATTCTTGAATGAGACACTTCTGTGATAAAAAGGTAGATTAATAGGAGAAAAACAGATAAAAGTTTAACAAATAACATGTATACCTTCTTATTCATGGGAGACATCCAGAAAAACTGACTAACTTCTGAAAAGAACCCAAACCACTACTTTATAATAATATCTCCATCTAAAACCAAAGATGTTGGGGGCAGCAGAGCCCCATGCAATGGATATGAACTTAGGCAAACTTCAGGATATAATGAGGGACAGGGAGGCCTGGCATCCTGCAGTGCCTGGGGTTGGAAAGAGTTGGACACGACTGTGCAGTGCAACTAAATAGCATCAAGAAAAGCTCAGTAAACAAGGCTAAGGTTGTTAATCAGATTTAAATCTTGGCTTCTCTGTTGAGAGTTTCTAGAGACTTAGAGTCACCCTTCTCTTTTTGGTACAGAGCAGAAGACAACTTTACAGATGGAGATTTTTTTTTATCATAGTAAATGTTTCTCACCAAAGGCTAACTTCTACTCAGTTTTCAGAGCTTTCCTGTGTCTTCTATTTATTGAAAATGCATCCTCAGTCAATTCTGTGGTGCCCAACTCTTTGTGACTCTATAAACTGTAGCCTGCCAGGCTACTCTCTCAATGGGATTCTCCAGGCAAGAGTACTGGAGTGGGTTGCCATTTCCTTCTCCAGTGGATCTTCCCAATCCAGGGATCACATCTGGATCTCTTACATCTCCTGCATTAGCAGGCAAGTTCTTTACAACTAGCGAGCCGCCTCAGCCTAAAATAATCAATATATCAAAGATTAATATTTTCAGTGGTGTATTTTGCTCCCTTTTGATAACATTTTTTGAATATAATTTGAAGTTTCTATAACTATAAAATTCTACTGGGATCTAATCTTAATAATGACTTCCTTTGAGTAGCAGGAGATGAAGAATGAAGAAGGAATAGAGGAAGTGATAAACTCATGTGTATATGTGTGAAAGAAGCAGGGAGGAGGCAGAAATGTATGTTTATTCACTATTTTTATTGAATGCTTATTAAATATTTTATGGTACAGTTAATCCTGTTACAGAATTGTCATCTCAGTGATGACTGGGATTTTTGTTTACTCTGTTCACTATGATTTCTAGGTCATAGAATGGTGCCTAGTATACAGTATACACTTAATTAATCTTTCTTAAATACAATGATTCATTAATTAACATAAAATGTTAAGACTTCAGTTCATGTGCAATATGATGTACTCTCATTTGTAGAGATTTTACCTTGAACAGGTAATATTTATGTCTGATTTTTCTGGCTAGATAGAATTGAAAGTGTTACATAGACTGATTTTGAGTATTGTTGATTAGGACGAAAAATGTATTATCTAATGGATGTGACTTTTAGCTCTGGATCACCACTTACTAGATAAGTGCCTCTAGGAATATGGTCCAAGTACTTTCAGACTCATTTTTCTTGCATGTATATTTGTCTATTAGAGTAAATATTTGGTAACTACAAACATAATTTATAATTTACCTTATTTTTATTTTATTAAAGCAGAGATAAATTTAGTACCTCATTCTATTTATATAACAAAATGTAGATAATGTATATAATTTAGAGATGGCTTGTATATAATTCCCATGGAAAGCTGAGGATGGACATTTCAATTCTTAGTAATGAGATAAAAATTGTATTTTGTATGCTCCTTTAGTGCAAATAAAGGGTCCATTTGACTTTCATTCCAAAACTGTCTAGCATAGCATAACTGTGGGCACATTAGAGCAGTTAACAAATGACCTGGAGATGATAAGGGTATTACATATCAACAAGATCTATCATGCCTTTCATTATTAGGTCTATAATATCATTTAAATTTCCCAACAGGTTCAGATTTATTATGAGACAGATATAGTATTACATTTTTAAATCATCATGGTGTTTTGTGAGGCTAAAAAAATATACACATATATTTTCAGAAAGTGACAGAAGCAAACACAATCAAAAATCATCTTAAGAACAAAAATTGCACTGTGTTCTAGATCACTAGATATTATCTTACCTAGGTCACTAAAAATAACTAAATTTAAGTAGTTTTTTGTCTATTTCAGTTAATTATCTTGTTTTTAATCTGTCTTTGGGCTATAGTCTATGGGATCACAAAGAGTTGGACACAACTGAGTGACTCAGCACACACACACACACACACACACACACACACATTGTTAAAGAAAACCAGAACCAGGCAGTAGTTAATAGTAAAAACAGATTTTATTAAAAAAAAAACTATGGCAATGGAGGAAAAGAGACTTCAGTACAGAATCAAGTTCAGTTGTGAATACAATAAGGCCAAGTGGGGATTTATCACAAGGAAAAGATTTGAAGAGAGGGGTCCGTGAAAAGAATATTACAAAGTAAAGACATTAAAGGTAGGGGAAATTCTTGCTAAACTGACCTAACAGGTTTCTAGCTGAAGACTTGTGAGGGTGGTCAGATTTCACCTGGAAGATCAAATATTTGATCGACCTTCTGGGTGATCAGATATCAAGGGTAGAGAATTCTCTCTAAATTGATTTAGCAGGATTCTTGCTAAACTGGGCCATGCATGCTGAGTTAGAAAAGTCAATTTTCCTGAGTAGGGAAAACCTGCTTCTTTCTTCCTGATGACCTTCTTTCCTTTGAGTCTCCATTACTCTCACTGTACTACCACACTCACTCAGAACACTTATTTCTGACACTTCTGGTTGTGAAACATGTGGAATGTTTTCCCCACAACCAATTCTCTGCAGCACAGCTGCATGTCCTACAATTTAATTCAATTCTGACACTATCTATCTAGAGACTGTGTTAGATCTCACAGATCAAGGGCACAGTCCCACAAAATGACTCCCACCTCACTTCAAATGCCAATTGTCAGTAGTATGTCCCTAGGCTACCTACAATTTCTACAAATTGGAGTTTCCCACAATGCCTTCCTTGGGTTTAATTTTCTAGAGCAACTCAAAGAACTCGGGAAACACTTATGTTTACCAGTTTATTAAAGGATACAGATGAACAGCCAGGTGAAGAGACACATATGGTAAAGTCTGAGAGGGTCCCGAGCACAGAAGCTTCTGCCCCTGTGAAGCTGTGGTGAATTGCCCTCCCTGTGTTGATATGTTTGCCATCCTGGAAGCTCTCTGAAATCCAGACTAATGGGATTTTTATGGAAGCTTCATCATATAGGCATGATTGATCATAAACTCCATTTTCAGACTGTCTCCCTCCTTAAGAGAATGGAAAAAGTGAGACAAAAAACTCCCAAGATTCCAATCATGACTTGTGTTTTCCTGTAACAAACTCTCAAACAGGATCCATCAAGGAGCCCACCCAAAGTTACCTAGTTAATAAAAAAGACACTCCAGTCACCCAGGAAATTACAAGGACTTCAGGGGCTCTATGCCAGAAATTAGTGGCAGAGACCAATATATGCATTTTTTATTATCTCACAAAGACCTAACAAGGATAGACACTGAAGCCAAAGATGGAAAAGTTCTTAGAGAAGCCTGGTTACATTTAGTCAAGTTTGTCACTGCATATCATTCCTGGATTTGATGGCAGTGGTTGCTAAACTGTTTCTAGAATAGGAATGAGAAACATCACATATTACACATTTAGTTAGTTAGTTAAGTCACTCAGTCGTATCCGACTCTTTGCGACCCCATGGACTGTAGCCCACCAGGCTCCTCCATCCACGGGATTCTCCAGGCAAGAATACTGGAGTGGGTTGCCATTTCCTTCTCCATTACACATTTAGATGAAGAAAAGTTCAACATGGTCACATTATATTATTTTATTTTAACTCAGTATTAAGGAGAAGACTCTTGAGAGTCCCTTGGACTGCAAGGAGATCCAACCAGTCCATCCTAAAAGAGATCAGTCCTGGTTGTTCATTGGAAGGACTGATGCTGAAGCTGGAATTCCAATACTTCGGTCACCTCATGCGAAGAGATGACTCATTGGAAAAGACTGATGGTGATGCTGGGAGGTATTGGGGGCAGGAGGAGAAAGGGACAACAGAGGATGAGATGGCTGGATGGCATCACCAACTCGATGAACATGAGTTTGGGTAAACTTTGGGAGTTGGTGATGGACAAGGAGGCCTGGCGTGCTGCGATTCATGCGGTCGCAAAGAGTTGGACACGACTGAGCGACTGAACTGAACTGAAGTTTTCAGAAGAGATTGGATAGACTCTATAATGGGCTAAAGAGATGCAATATTGGTTCTAGAACTCCTTACCATCTCTTAAGAAAGACATTGTCAATGAAGAGATATTACAGAAAGAACACAGACTGACAAAATTTTCAGAAACTGGGGATCTATGCTGCTGCTGCTGCTAAGTCGCTTCAGTCATGTCTGACTCTGTGTGACCCTACGGACAGCAGCCCACCAGGCTTCTCCGTCCCCAGGAATCTCCAGGCAAGAATACTGGAGTGGAATACCATTTCCTTCTCCAGGGATCCATGGGAATGTTTAAAATAATTAAAATGTTAATTCTAACAAAATAAGACATTTTCACTCTACATAGTAGAATCTTATTAATTCTGGATTTAGTGTGAAAGGAAAGAATAATTACTAATATTATATGTGAACCCAAATGAAGAAACAAAATCAGGACTATAAAGTGCCTTTATTTAATCACCGCAGCCATCCTGTAAAATGAGTGATGGTGTCTACATTATACTATACACAGAGAAAAACAGATTTCAGTCAAAACAGCAAGAGTTTTCCACCAACTTTCTTTTCTTATGCCTTAAATGTTGTCATTAATCCGGTTACCATAGCCTACATATGTAAATATTAGCTACTTTGGTTTTCTTAAGGGAAAATTTTTAGTCAAACTCCTGCAGATATATTTTGTTCTATATTATATACATTGTCTTAACTAAGCCTTTAAAATATTTGTGACTTTCAATCCTGTAAAGTGAAGTGAAGTGAAGTCGCTCAGTCATGCCTGACTCTTTGCGACCCTGTGGACTATGGCCTACCTGGCTCCTCCGTCCATGGGATTCTCCAGGCAAGAGTACTGGAATGAGTTGTCATTTCCTTCTCCAGGGGATCTTTCCGACCCAGGGATTGAACCCATGTCTCCTGCATCGTAGGCAGATGCTTTAACCTCTGGGCCACCAGGGAAGCCCCTTCAATCCTGTAAGTACTACTTAAACAAGGTCCTTGATATTAAATAATAATCTTAGCTTGTGGTACATGCAACAAATTTTCTGTGAGTACTCTCTTTCACTGATTACTTGATTTTAAGTTCCTAATTTTTTTAAGCAGATTTCAGAAAAAAGTTCAGTTGAGTTCAGTTCAGTCGCTCAGTCATGTCCGACTCTTTGCAACCCCATGAATTGCAGCACACCAGGCCTCCCTGTCCATCACCAACTCCCTGAGTTCACTCAAACTCACGTCCATCGAGTCAGTGATGCCATCCAGCCATCTCATCCTCTGTCGTTCCCTTTTCCTCCTGCCCCCAATCCTTCCCAGCATCAGAGTCTTTTCCAACAAGTCAACTCTTTGCATGAGGTGGCCAAAGTACCGGAGTTTCAGCTTTAGCATCATTCCTTCCAAAGAACATTCAGGATTGGTCTCCTTTAGAAAGGACTGGTTCGATCTCTTTGAGTCCAAGGGACTCTCAAGAGTCTTCTCCAACACCACAGTTCAAAAGCATCATTTCTTCAGCACTCAACTTTCTTCACAGTCCAACTCTCACATCCATACATGACCACAGGAAAAAACATGGGAAAGTTAAAAAAAAAAATCATCAATGATATTATTGCAGATGGGGGTATAGTTGCAAATGATCTATTCTTCTCTTCTGACGAAATTCCAACTCATGAAAAACTAGACCACTTATTCTAATAATAAAGTGTATTTCCAAAAAATCTATAGTTCCACAGCATAAATTTAATATCATATGCTACCAGTTTCAGATGGTATAGGTTTATGATAGAAAATAATTATGTGTATAGGTATTGTTTGTCTAACTGAGAGACATTATTTCCAAACTGTTGATTTGATTATATTATTTATAATTCAAAGGAAAAGTTATAATCTCACAGATGTGAGTAATTTATCCAATTTTATATTTGGTAGCGGGGTTGCATATTAAAACTGAAAATATATATCCTATAAGTTGTCCTGATATCTCAAAAATACAATTTATAAAATGAAATGGAGTATAAGACACTATTTTCTTGGAAAGGAGCTTCATAGTACAACCATCTTGAGGTCTTTTTACAGGATTAATTAGAAATATTGAGCTTTGTGTGGAAACTTTTTTAGTGCATCTCAAAGGATTTGTAAATAATAGAAATCTGAAAAGCTAATAAGAAATGACAAATGTATTGTATCATATAAAGAAACACTAAAGCACAGGGTTTTTCCCAATAATGTACCAGCACTGAAAGGAAAAAGGAGCTATTGTCACAAATTCTCTTTCAATTACACTAATATAAAACACTACATTTTAGCTAGTTAATTGCTGTCATGTACCAGTGTAAAGAGAAATTGTTTAACATAAACTAATGTATTCTTTCCACAAAATAACAACAGACATGGTAACTGAAATACCAGGCCACCTTGTATCAACTCACTCTAAAAAGTGTGGTTCCTAAAGACACAGAAGTAATTTCACAAGTGTTCAATGCCAAGGGGTCATGTTTTGAAGCTTCATATTATAGGAGATGGTTGCTAAAATAACCAAAGGTGAAGGAAAACAATGTAGTGTATTTTTATGACATTAAATTTTCAAAGACAGATACATGCTCTTTTTATAGGAAATAAAAGCAATCTCTCACTCATGTTATATAGAAGTCAAACAATTAAACATACAAGTGCATGAAAATTTCCTCCTCCCAAAACATGTATCTGCTCTCCATATACCAATTTTCTGTCACAAAGATGATTCAGGAAAGATGAGTATGAAACACAATTTGAAATATATATATATATTTACCCATTACAATCATAATAACAGATATATTGCAGGATAGAAAGACAAGGTGGGTGAGATGGCACCTCATGAAATATATGCTTCACCACAAACATCTTGCCTGGAAAATCCCATGGACGGAGGAGCCTGGAAGGCTGCAGTCCATGGGCTCTCTAAGAGTCGGACATGACTGAGCGACTTCCCTTTCACTTTTTACTTTCATGCACTGGAGAAGGAAATGGCAGCCCACTCCAGTGTTCTTGCCTGGAGCATCCCAGGGACAGGGAAACCTGGTGGGCTGCCGTCTATGGGGTCACACAGAGTCGGACATGACTGAAGCAACTTAGCAGCACAAACATCTTTAGGGTATTAAGAGGAAAACAAAAAGGTAAATTATCAAAATAAATTGGGAAATCTGGTTTAATTAAGCTAAGAAAAGTTTCTTAGGACCTCTCAGATTTTTTGATATGCAAGATTATTATAAAAAGTATGCTACTGCTAAGTCGCTTCAGTCCTGTCCAACTCTGTGTGACCCCATAAATGGCAGCCCACCAGGCTCCCCCGTCCCTGGGATTCTCCAGGCAGGAACACTGGAGTGGGTTGCCATTTCCTTCTCCAATGCATGAAAGTGAAAAGTGAAAGGGAAGTCGCTCAGTCATGTCCTACTCTTAGCGACCCCATGGACTGCAGCCTACCTGGCTCCTCTGAGCATGGGATTTTCCAGGCAAGAGACTGGAGTGGGGTACCATTGCCTTCTCTGATAAAAAGTATAGTGGAAAGTATTTTTAATATTTTGATATTTTTATTTAAGCAGGTGATAAAATGTAAAAACAAGCAAAAAATTAAATATTTTGTATATTTACCCAAATTATATTCTATTTTTTCGTGACCTGATCCATTCTTAAAATTCTTGAAAACATATTTAAGTAGAATATCTAGCCACATCATTCTGGAATGTTCTTTTATTCCCTTATAAATTCTATATATAATACATATCTATAGATCATGTATAATATTGAAGTCCAGTGTAGATTTTATTCACCAGGGTTATAACAGTTCATAAGAAACATGTGCTCTTTTACTCTAGGAAACAAACATTTCTTGGAAGAAAAGCTATGACCAAAATAGACAGCATATTAAAAAGCAGAGACATTACTTTGCCAACAAAGTTCCAGCTTGTCAAAGCTATGGTTTTTCCAGTAGTCATGTGTGGATGTGAGATTTGGACTATACAGAAAGTTGAGTGCCAAAGAACTGATGCTTTTGAACTGTGATGTTGGAGAAGACTCTTGAGAGTCCCTTAGACTGCAAGGAGATCCAACCAGTCAATCCTAAAGGAAATCAGTCCTGCGTATTCATTAGAAGGACTGATGATGAAGCTGAAGCTCCAATACTTTGGCCATCTGATGCGAAAAACTGACTCATTGGGAAAGATCCTGATGCTGGGAAAGACTGAAGGCAGGGAAAGAAGAGGATGACAGAGGATGAGATGGTTGGATTGCATCACTGACTGGATGGATATAAGTTTGAGTAAACTCTAGGAGTTAGGGATGGACAGGGAAGCCTGGCATGCTGCAGTCCATGGGGTGGCAGAGTCAGACATGAGAGTAACTGAACTGTACTGAACTGAACTGAAGCATACATTCAAGTGGGGGAGAAACAGACATTAAAGAAGGAAACAGTCTATAAATTACATAATCTCAGATTGTGAAAGCAGTGAAAAGATGATTGTGAGGTGGAAATGAAGGTGCGTGGGAGAGGGGCTCTGCTGAATGCATTTGTTTGAGAAAGACCTCTCTGAGGAGCCAAGAATGAGAGATATTTAGGTCTGAGAGCTCAGAGTGCACATTTTGAGTCTGGAAGTTTGCATGAACTGGCACAAACAAGTATCATGTATTTGTAATGCCAACATCTAGAAATATCAATAACCTCAGATATGCAGATGACACCACCCTTATGGCAGAAAGTGAAGAGGAACTAGAAAGCCTCTTGATGAAAGTGAAAGAGGAGAGTGAAAAAGTTGGCTTAAAGCTCAACATTCAGAAAACAAAGATCATGGCATCCAGTCCCATCACTCCATGGGAAATAGATGGGGAAACAGTAGAAACAGTGTCAGACTTTATTTTTTTGGGCTCCAAAATCACTGTAGATGGTGACTGCAGCCATGAAATTAAAAGATGCTTACTCCTTGGAAGAAAAGTTATGACCAACTTAGATAGCATATTCAAAAGCAGAGACATTACTTTGCCGACTAAGGTCCATCTAGTCAAGGCTATGGTTTTTCCTGTGGTCATGTATGGATGTGAGAGTTGGACTGTGAAGAAGGCTGAGCGCCGAAGAACTGATGCTTTTGAACTGTGGTGTTGGAGAAGACTCTTGAGAGTTCCTTGGACTGCAAGGAGATCCAACCAGTCCATTCTGAAGGAGATCAACCCTGGGATTTCTTTGGAAGGAATGATGCTAAAGCTGAAGCTCCAGTACTTTGGCCACCTCATGCGAAGAGTTGACTCATTGGAAAAAGACTCTGATGCTGGGAAAGATCGAGGGCAGGAGGAGAAAGGGTCGACCGAGGATGAGATGGCTGGATGGCATCACTGACTCGATGGATGTGAGTCTGAGTGAGCTCCAGGTGTTGGTGATGGACAGGGAGGCCTGGCATGCTGTGATTCACAGGGTTGCAAAGAGTTGGACACGACTGAGCGACTGAACTGAACTAAACTGAGTTCTTTACTGAAGCAGATTTTGGCTACTAGTAGAAACAAGGTAAACTCTGTAGCCAGTGTATGTGCCTTTAATTTGGTTGAGCAATACAAACTGCTAGTTTGTTCTCTATAATTCCATTCAAACTAAAGCTGTTAACTCTTTCCTTTCAGTGGAATTCTTTTCTTTTTAAATCAGGTAAGTGCCTGTTCATTTAAAACACACATATGTAAAATTTGATGAGCATGTCAATTATATCTCTATGGTCTTAAAGTCAGTTAGTACAGTTAGTTTGGCCCACCTCATTTAATTCGTAAAAACCAGGTTTTTCCTAAAATATGGGTTCTCACTTACCTGCATGGAAATATTTTGGAGATCTTTTTTTTTAATTAAGGATATGTGTTAATATTCTAGAACTAATTTTTCTGATTTTCTAAGGTTAGAACATGAAAAACTGGCTTGTTAAGAGGCTCCCTTAGTGTTGTTTATTCATGCCAAATTTGAGAACCTCTATCCTAAGTGCTATGGTTTTTCCAGTGGTCATGTATGGATGTGAAAGTTGGACTGTGAAGAAAGCTGAGTGCTGAAGAATTGATGCTTTTGAACTGTGGTGTTGGAGAAGACTCTTGAGAATCTCTTGGACTACAAGGAGATCCAACCAGTCCATTCAAAAGGAGATTAGCCCTGGGATTTCTTAGGAAGGAATGATGCTAAAGCTGAAACTCCAGTACTTTGGGCGCCTCGTGTGAAGAGTTGATTCATTGGAAAGGACTCTGATGCTGGGAGGGATTGGGGGCAGGAAGAGAAGGGGATGACAGAGGATGAGACGGCTGGATGGCATCACTGACTCGATGAACGTGAGTTTGAGTGAATTCCGGTAGTTGGTGATGGACAGGGAGGCCTGGCGTGCTGTGATTCATGGTATCGCAGAGTCGGACACGACTGAGTGACTGAACTGAACTGATCCTAAGTGCTATGTATCTGCAGCTCTATTTACTGCCACAGGTGAAAGGTGATTTTTATTTTTTATTTAATTAATTTTTATTTTTTAGTTTGTTTTGCTTTACAATACTGTATTCGTTTTGCTACACATCAACATGAATCAGCCACGAGTGTACATGAACTCCCACTCCCAACCCCCACCTACCTCCTCCTGCCCCACCCCCTCTCTCTGGTTTATCCCCGTGCATCAGTCCCAAGCATCCTGCATCCTGCATCAAACCTGGACTAGCGATTTGTTTCACTTATGATATCACACATGTTACACTGCCACTATGCCAACCCATCCCACCCTCACCCTCTCCCACAGAGTCCAAAAGGCC
>SJXQ01004753.1:0-248424 GCA_006408695.1 Aepyceros melampus
TGCCAGCGATGGAGAAGCATTTTCAATATGGAAAGCATTTGAGGGAGAAGTCGTGTTTTCAGACATTGTTTTCTGAGGGATGGATTATCACTTGGGGGTTTCAGGCAAATGTTTTTGCGGGGAGATACTGAGGAGAACGTTGGAGAAAGGAGTGTTGAAAAGTAACCTGGAAACTGAATGCCACCCCTGAACACCTGTCTCCCGTCTGCTGGTATGTGTGTGCAGGCTATGTCACTTCAGACATATCTGATTCTTTGCAACGCTATGGACTAGAGCCCACCAGGCTCCCCTGACCATGGGATTCTCCAGGCAAGAATACTAGAGTGGGTCATGACGCCCTCCTCCAGGGGCTTTTCCTGACCCAGGGACTGAACCTGCATCTCTTAAGTCTCCTGCATTGGCAGGCAGGTTCTCTGCCACTCCTGCCACCTGGAAAGCCTCTCTATTTGGCTGATGAGACACTTCAGTTGTGACGGACTCCTTGCGACCCTATGGACTGCGGCTGGCCAGGCTCCTCTATCCATGGGATTTCCCAGGAAAGAACACTGGAGCCAGTTACCATTTCCTCCTGCCAGCGATCTTTCCGAGCCAGGGATCAAACCTGCATCTCTCTTATATCTCCTACATTGACAAGCTGGTTCTTTACCTCTTACACCACCTGAGAAGCCCTCGGCTGGTATATGCCTTTCTAATACTGATTCCCACAGTGATGGGGAACGACAGCAGAAGGGTGTCTCTGCAACAGAGGGGCTACAGGAACCTCCTCTTTCATATTCTGCTGGGTCTAGGGACCTAGTGTTGACATTTCCAGGTTTGCTTTTGGACATCCACGATCTGAAAGCCCATTATTCCTCTCCCTATTTTGGTTCCTCTGTGTTAAAAAATGATGTTCTGGCAGTTGGAGAAGGCAAGCATGTGCATTTTCTAAGTAGGAATCACACAGAGTTGAACATCGCTTTACCCAAATAAAACTTTTTTGCTTTCAGACTTTTGGTGGACATGTTCCTTTTTTTAGCTTAAAAATTTTCTGGTCTGTATTAACAGCTTCTTTCACCCGCTTAGTCTCTCCCGTTTTGCCAGCTGTGGACCCCGCCAGTGTGATTTCTTTTGTGTCCTGCTTTAAACAGTCTTAGAAACAGACGGTATTCTGCCATCAATCCATGCAGAGAAATTGCTCTGACAATGAATGGCGGCTCTGTGCAGGAATCAAAGCCAGGGCATGGCTTCATCATATCTTCAAAAAAAAAAGTCTGCTTTTTATTTTGTCTGTTATTAACAAAAAGTATACTCAAAGCACTGAGATAGAGGTTAAATCAAGAAACCAGGCAATGAGAAACTCAACTTCCGTGATGTTATTTCTTTTATCTGTAAGCTATAATAGGATCTAGCTCTCTTTTAAAAATTTTCAGGTATGAATCCCTGGATAATTACAATGAAAATAATGCTGGTTAACATTTATTAAGTACATATTATGTCTCCGGCACTGTGCTAAGTACTTTTAAAAAGGATAATAACCTTCTAGAAAAGGAAATATTATTAAAGCTCCATTTTACCCCACTGGTGTAGCTGAGCCAAGATTTGAATTAAGGCAGTCTGATAGCTGATAGCACATTCGTCATTGCTTCTCTAAACTGCCTTAGAAGGTGACCTGAAGAATGCTGCTGTTCATGACAACAAACGGGCACCCACTAAGTTAGTTTATAAAAGGTAGCTGGCCAGAATCTAAATAACACAATTGAAAAGGAACAAAGAAAATTCAAATTAGTTAATATGCATGCTAAAATAATCATTGTTAACAGGGCTTTCAAAATGCCCAGGCGACCTGGAAGATGACAAACCCATGGCCCATGGGCAGCCCAAATTGGGCAGCCTGGCCGAAGGGTAAATCTGCGCTCTGCTCCTAGAGCCTGCTCCGGGCTACCTGGCTCCTCTTTTTCAAACCAAAGAATGAGCTGGGCTTAGCTTTGCAGAGGGGATGAAAGGTGGGGAGAGAATCAGACCGCCACTGACCTACAACTGGCCTGGCTTCCTGCACTGGGTTACTCCTGCTTATCAACCCTCTGTCAGATGCTATTAACATTATAATGATCCTTCCTTTATCTTAAAACCTACCAGGAGGACAGAGCCAAGGGAAAGGAAAAATATGAACCTCAAATGACTGCAACTATTGATCTAAGAATTACTTTTGAGCCCCATCTTGAGGATGTGCTAGTTTGCTTCAGTAATTCCTTTACTCAACTAGGAAACATTTACGTACGACACTGGGCAATAAGGATGCAATGCCCAATGAGATATGGCGTTCTTAGAATGCTCACAGAATCCTAAATCACAGCAGGGGCAGCAGGCTCTAGGGCGGCAGAGTTGAAGCAGCTGGCCCATGTAGATTTTGGCTTTGCCTCCCTTCCATTGTGAAGGTTGTCGCTATATTACATTTCCCGGCCTCACCTGCATCTTGTTAGGGCCATATAACTATTAGTGGAAAGGGAGAGGAAGCCATGGGTCAGGGATCAAGAAAGTGGTACTTTTCCTGTGGCTGAATGGAGAGGATGCTGACAATCAAAAGGCAGGCAGAGCCGACAACTGGAAGCAGTTTGCATTCCTGAATAGTTATGAGGAAGGCTGGACCCTCAGCAACTGGACTGTGATGCAAGTGATCATGCGTTTTTCTTCTGGGGTAAGCTACTGGGGGAATCCAAGTGTTTCTAGCAGCACCTTATCCTAATACATGACCTATAAGCACAGTATTGTTGATGATCCATTCTGTGATGAACCACTTTGAGTCTTACAAGACCTAAATACATCCCATATTTTCAAGATCTTGTTTGGTATTCCACTGTTGCTTGTATATGCCACTAACAATTACTAAGAACACTTTTATCATAAAAATGAGTTGTAAATCAGGTGTCTTTTTCTTGATGAAATAGATTCAGTCTAGGAAATATTTTTATAAATTCCTTTACTGTAAATTAATCTATGGTTGACATGTTCTAAGGAATTTCTTATTTAAAGGATCTTGTGGGTAAATCACTTGAAAGAGAGAAAAAAATACCTCTCATGAGCTAGGCACTGTGTTATATTTTTTATAAATCATGTTGTTTCAATCCATCCTCATAAAAATCCTATGGAGGAGGAACTTGGAGAAAAGCATTGGTTCAAAGTCACACATGGCCAGGATGTGAGTCCATTACCTGCTATCTACTGTACATATATTTTCTCAACAGTGTAGTAAATAAGAACACCACCTCTCATTTTTGGCAAAACAGCAATCTCTATGAACCACCTATCCAATTACTTATATTCCTATAAGTGTCATGGGAACATAAAAATAATTCAAAAAAGTGAATATAAAACTACTACCTTTGAAGGCCTATACTACAGACAAAGGAGAGACAAGATACAGTGGAAAGAGTACTCATCTGAAATTAAATGTCTATGATATTATTCTGGCTCAACCATTGGGCTGGTGGACTTTCTCACCTGCCAACCAGCCACCTTCCACTAACAATCTTCTGGTTTCCCTTTAGGGGTCATCTCTCCCATGCTTTCAACCCAAATGGGTTATGAGGGTCTTCTCCCATTTCTAGGTGCCCAGGAATCACCTGACTCTATCATGGTCAAACAAAGCATGGTATTCCTTTGACCACAGAGGTCAGGAATAGGTAGGCAATGTAAGACAGGTCAAGTGGATCCAGTAAGACTCAATGACTTGCAGATCTACTAAGGTTCTTAGAACTATTGGAAAATGAAAGGCTTGTCTCTGTTGAGATTGCTAAAAGATGGAGTGAATGCTCGGAACTACCTGGGGAAGAGGCAGGCTTTAAGCAAGTGAGAAAAGGAAGGGTGATAGATGAACATCCAGCTTCTACTTGGAGACAAAGAACGGAGCAAATCTTGAACAAAAGAGATCCAAGGTGTTAAACCCCTAGAATCAGCTCTTCTTGGACTTTTCTGTCATTTCAGTCAATACATTTCGTTTTTGGTTGCAGTTGCTGCTGTTAAATTAGAGATTAGAGTGCCATCATTTGCAATTGATGAATACTGAAAAGAACATCACTTAATTACTTGATAAGTAATATTCAGGAAAAAATGTTAAGTACTAATGCCTTAAAAAAATTAGTACACAGAACATAAAGATATGAGACAGATGAAAGCACCGCTCTGGGTTGATACAAGGCTTAGATCGTCTGGCTCCCTGGAACACAAATCAGAATCTTGAACAGCACATGCTCTTTAAAAAGAGATCCAAGGTGTTAAACCCCTAGAATCAGCTCTTCTTGGACTTTTCTGTCATTTCAGTCAATACATTTCGTTTTTGGTTGCAGTTGCTGCTGTTAAATTAGAGATTAGAGTGCCATCATTTGCAATTGATGAATACTGAAAAGAACATCACTTAATTACTTGATAAGTAATATTCAGGAAAAAATGTTAAGTACTAATGCCTTAAAAAAATTAGTACACAGAACATAAAGATATGAGACAGATGAAAGCACCGCTCTGGGTTGATACAAGGCTTAGATCGTCTGGCTCCCTGGAACACAAATCAGAATCTTGAACAGCACATGCTCTTTATTTGGACCCTGGGGATGATCCTTTCTATGCCTTGTGAGATAGCTGCCNTACAGTGGAAGTAAAAAACAGATTTAAGAGGCTAGATCTGATAGATAGAGTGCCTGATGAACTATGGACAGAGATTTGTGACATTGTACAGGAGGGATCAAGACCATCCCCATGGAAAAGAAATGCAAAAAAGTAAAATTGCTGTCTGGGGAAGCCTTACAAATAGCTGTAAAGAGAAGAGAAGTTAAAAGCAAAGGAGAAAAGGAAAGATATAAGCATCTGATTGCAGAGTTCCAAAGAATAGCAAGGAGAGATAAGAAAGCATTCCTCAGGGATCAATGCAAAGAAGTAGAGGAAAACAACAGAAGGGAAAAGAGGCTAGATCTGATAGATAGAGTGCCTGATGAACTATGGACAGAGATTTGTGACATTGTACAGGAGGGATCAAGACCATCCCCATGGAAAAGAAATGCAAAAAAGTAAAATTGCTGTCTGGGGAAGCCTTACAAATAGCTGTAAAGAGAAGAGAAGTTAAAAGCAAAGGAGAAAAGGAAAGATATAAGCATCTGATTGCAGAGTTCCAAAGAATAGCAAGGAGAGATAAGAAAGCATTCCTCAGGGATCAATGCAAAGAAGTAGAGGAAAACAACAGAAGGGAAAAGACTAGAGATCTCTTCAAGAAAATTAGAGATACCAAGGGAACATTTCATGCAAAGATGGGCTTGTTAAAGGCCAGAAATGGTATGGACCTAACAGAAGCAGAAGATATTAAGAAGAGGTGGCAAGAATACACAGAACTGTACAAAAAAGATCTTCACAAACAAGATAATCATGATGGTCTGATCACTAAGCTAAAGCCACAATTCCTGGAATGTTGTGAAATCATGTGGGCCTTAGAAAGCATCACTATGAACAAACAAGTGGAGGTTATGGAATTCCAGTTGAGCTATTTCAAATCCTGAAGGATGGTTTCATGAAAGTGTTGCACTCAATATGCCAGCAAATCTGGAAAACTCAGCAGTGGCCACAGGACTGGAAAAGATCAGTTTACATTCCAATCCCAGAGAAAGGCAATGCCAAAGAATGCTCAAACTACTGCACAATTGCACTCAACTCTCACGCTAGAAGGTAATGCTCAAAATTCTCCCAGCCATGCTTCAGTAAGATGTGAACAGTGAACTTCCACATGTTTAAGCTGGCTTTAGAAAAGGCACAGGAAGCAGAGGTCAAATTGCCAACATCTGCTGGATCATGGAAAAAACAAAAGAGTTCCAGAAAAACATCTATTTCTGCTTTATTGACTATGCCAAAGCCTCTGACTGTGTGGATCACAATCAACTGTAGAAAATTCTGAAAGAGATTGGAATACCAGACCACCTGACCTGCCTCTTGAGAAATCTGTATGCAGGCCAGGAAGCAACA
Organism: Aepyceros melampus; assembly: GCA_006408695.1. Classification (NCBI taxonomy): domain Eukaryota; kingdom Metazoa; phylum Chordata; class Mammalia; order Artiodactyla; family Bovidae; genus Aepyceros; species Aepyceros melampus. The sequence continues at coordinate 5,980 of SJXQ01004753.1, forward strand.
GTTAGAACTGGACATGGAACAACAGACTGGTTCCAAAGAGGAAAAGGAATAAGTCAAGGCTGTATATTGCACCCTGCTTAATTAACTTATATGCAGAGTACATCCTGAGAAACACTGGGCTGGAAGAAGCACAAGCTGAATTCAAGATTGCCAGGATAAATATCAGTATCCTCAGATATGCAGATGACACCACTCTTATGGCAGAAAGTGAAGAGGAATTAAAAAGCCTCTTGATGAAAGTGAAAGAGGAGAGTGAAAAAGTTGGCTTAAAGCTCAAAATTTTAAAAATGAAGATCATGGCATCTGGTCCCATCACTTCATGGGAAATAGATGGGGAAACAGTGTCAGACTTTATTTTTTTGGGCTCCAAAATCTCTGCAGATGGTGATTGTAATCATGAAATTAAAAGAAGCTTACTCCTTGGAAGGAAAGTTATGACCAACCTAGATAGCATGTTCAAAAGCAGAGACATTACTTTGCCACCAAAAGTCTGTCTAGTCAAGGCTATTGTTTTTCCAGTGGTCATGTATGAATGTGAGAGTTGGACTGTGAAGAAAGCTGAGCGCCAAAGAATTGATGCTTTTGAACTGTGGTGTTGGAGAAGACTCTTGAGAGTCCCTTGGACTGCAAGGAGATCCAACCAATCCATTCTAAAGGAGTTCCATCCTCTGTTCTTTGGAAGGACTGATTCTAAAGCTGAAACTCCAGTAGTTTGTCCACCTCAGGTGAAGAGTTAACTAATTGGAAAAGACCCTGATGCTGGGAGGGATGGGGGCAGGAGGAGACGGGGACGACAGAGGATGAGATGGCTGGATGTCAACACTGACTCGATGGAGAAGAGTTTGGATGAATCTGGGAGATGGTGATAAACAGGGAGGCCTGGCATGCTGTGATTCATGGGGTCTCAAAGAGTTGGGCACGACTGAGTGACTGAACTGAACTGAACTGAACTAAACTGAATAGTTCATTGTTGATCTGTAGATCGGCAACTGAGTTTCGTATATTGGAATATAGTAAACATAATGTATGCTACCTCTTTAAAGAACAGACATTTTCCCACAAATGAGAGATATAGATGATCAACAGGTATAGACAAGATGCTCAGCATCACTGATAATCAAAGGAAATTCAGATCAAAAGCACAAGAGATATCACCTCATACATGTTTGAAAGCCTAGTATCAAAAATGTAAGAAATGACAAATGTTATTGAGGATGTGGAGAAAAAGGAGTGCTTATGCACTGTTAGTATGGATGTATACCAGTGCAACTACCATGGAAATATACTGTGGATGATCCTTAAGAAATTTAAAATAGAATGGTTATGTGATCCATTATCCCACTTCTGGATATATAGTCAAAGGAAATGAAATCATTGTCTCAAAGAGAAATCTGTATTCTTGTGTTCATTGCAGCTTTATTCACAATAGCCTTGGTATAGACACAACAATCTTTCAGCAGGTGAATGGATTAAAACAATCTGATGTGACATATATAGGTAAATATTATAAAGCCATTAGAAAAAGAAAGAAATCCTTCCATTTGTGGCAACATGGATGAAACTGGAGAGTATTAGGCTAAATAAACTAAGTCAGAGAAAGACAAATACCATATGATCTTAATTATAAGGAGTTTCAAAAAAAAAAAAAAACAACAACAACAACTCAGACTAGAAAAATTATTGCCCAAGACTGGAAGGTAGGACAAATAGGGAGAGATTTTTAAAGGTTAAATATTTTCATGTAGAAAAAATTAATAAGGTCTGAGTATCTAAGTTTGAGCTTCATGATCTAATCATGAGATCTAATCATGAGACTGAACAAGCTCTGGGAGTTGGTAATGGACAGGGAAGCCTGTGTTGCCACAGTCCATGGGGTCAGAAAGAGTCGGACACCAGTGAATGACTGAACTGAAGAGAGTGGAACTTACCTCCTACTGCTAAGTCGCATCAGTCATGTCTGACTCTGTGCAACTATAGACAGCAGCCCACCAGGCTCCCCTGTCCCTGGAATTCTCCAGGCAAGAACACTGGAGTGGGTTGCCATTTCCTTCTCCAAAGTATGGAAGAGAAAAGTGAAAGTGAAAAAAAGTGAAAGTGAAGTCGCTCAGTCATGCCGACTCTTAGCGACCCCATGGACTGCAGCCTACCAGGCTCCTCCATCCATGGGATTTTCCAGGCAAGAATACTGGAGTGGGGTGCCATTGCCTTCTCCGACTAATAGAAAGGGAAACTTGTTTCTAATACATGCACAAATGGGGGTGGACAAGATGACAGAAGGGTAGGTGGAAGTGGAGTACACCATCTCCACCCATGCATCAAAAACGTCTAAAGACGCAGCAGTTCTCACAGAAGACCAGGTGAATACTGGCAGGACTCCCGGACTACTGAGAAGGAATATCCAGATCCATACGGAACTCAGTAGGACAAAGGTAAGATGGGACGACGAGGAAGGGGAAAGAGGAGCAGAGCAAATGGGACCATCCTGCACCTGGGGGAGAAGGAGCTGAAGCGCACGGGAGAGATCCCCTCCTCATGGCCATCCTCTGGGACGGGAGAGCATTTGAAGCAGTTGGGGAGTGAACTCACTAATCTGTGACAGTCTCAACGGAATGAGAACCACACAGACAAGCCATGGGGCAGCCTTGCATACCTCGGACACGGTTATAAGTCCACTGGTGCCCAAGAAGCTGGGAGCTGGACCCATGGGGATTGGGGAATGATCCCAGGGTGAGGACTCCTGCTGACCATGGGCAGTCAGCCAGATGGGATGGGATGGAGGAAATCTGTTTCATGGAATGCTTCTTAAAGCCATGAGGCCATAAAAGTACGGTTCAACTGCCTGTGGAGTAGAACTCTCTCTTTCTCCATCCTGATACCTGTAGGTTGAGCAATAGAGAAAGATTTCAATGAGGGTGGTCCTTGAGTGCCTGAGGCATTAAGCAATGGAGAATTTTGAATGCCTATATACCCTACCCTACACTATTCTCTAAATTTTGGGTTTTAGCATCCTAATATTTTTATGAACCTAAATTTCTTCTGGTAGGGTTTCTGGTTTACAAATTAAGCTAATTCCTCACATCTGGTTCGTTCCTGGTGTTTCAAGAAACTTTGAGAACCTTCCTTCCTGTCAAGGCATACTGCCCTTTACTTTACTACCATTGCCAACTTCCCATACTTTGACTTCTTGCCTAATATATTCTATGTCTTTCTCTATTCACTATAACATTAGTAGTATGTGTCCCTGTGTTGCATTAATATTTATAATAAATTATTAACCTGATGCAGTAGAGAATCAAAAGAAGTACAGTTACAACAGTAATAATAAGTTACCCTGAAATTATAATCCATTAATGCTCCCATTTAAAACTGATTTTATATCTATATATTATTGAGGTCTCTTAAGTCATTTTCCTTACTAGGTGGCTCAATTTTGAAATGAAATATCAAATATAGAAATATACTTGATATATTATATAGAATATAATATATTTGATATAGAATATAATATATTTGATATATTATATTATATATTAATTATACAAATAGTACATTATTGTATATTATATATAGTAGATGTTTACAATATATTATATATTATAATATAAAATATAATATATTATTATATTATATATTTGATATATATTATACGATAAATATATTTGATATGTTATATAGAATATTATATGGAATGTAGAAAACAATGGAGTGGTAAACTCTAGAAATTACCTTCCTTTTGATATATCTCATTAGTAAGTATGCAAATATTAGGATATTTTTGCCCTCATGGGGCTGTTCTTAGTACATATTATAGCTCACTGTGGGGTGATTGCTATTGACTGAAGAATGTACACTGTGAACTGTAATTGTCAAACAAGTGAGTGGAGATGAAGAAAGTAATGCCAGGAAGGCACAGGCTTTTGTTGTTTTAGAAGGAAAACCTTGCTGTGTCTCTCATTTACAGTCTAATCTTCAGATTTAGTGAAACTGTTACTTTTCTTATGTTTCATTTAAAATTTGGATTATTTGGGCATTTTTGCCCTTGTGTTGTATGTCTCATGTATTTTTGAATATTAAGCCCTTATCAAATATATGACTTGGAAATAGCTTCTGTCAATCTGTAAATTACCATTTGATTTTGTTGATGTTCCTTTGTTTGGGTTTGATGTGGTCCCACTTGTTTGTTTTTGCAGTTGTTGCTTTTGTTTTGGTTTGAAACCCAAAAACTCATTGCAAAGACTGATGGCAAGAAGATTACCTCAATGTTTTCTTCTAGGGGTTTAATCTCTTAAAGTCTTATGTTCAACTTTTTAACCCCTTTTTAGCTGATTCTTGTGTATGGTGAAAGACAGGGGCACAGTTTCATTTTTTCATAGGACTCTCCAGTTTTCCCAGTGCCATTTTTCAAAAGCTTGTCCTTTCCCCACTGGCTATTCTTGGCTCCTTTTTCGTAAGCTAACCGACAATATATGGGTGTGCTTTTGTTACTAGCTTCTCTGTTCTGCTCTGTTGATCAATGTATCTGTTTTCATACCAGAAGCAAATCATTCTGTTTTGATTACTATAGCTTTCTAATGCAATTTGAAATCAGCAACCCTAGTCTAAAACTTTGTTCTTCTTTCCCAAGATCACTTTAACTCTTTGGTGTTTTGTGATTTCATACAGCAGAATAAACCAAGAAGAAATGGAAAAAGTACACATTAGAAATATACAAAAAAATATCTTAATGACCCGGATAATGACAATGGTGTAGTTTCTCCCTCAGAGCCAGACAATCTGCAATGTGAAGTCAAGTGGGTCTTAAGAAGCACAGATGCCTATAAGCTAGTGGAGGTGATAGAATGTCAGCAAAGCTATTTAAATTCCTAAAAGATGATGCTAAGAATATGCAGCACACAATATGTCAGAAAACTTGGAAAAGCCAGCAGTGGCCAGAGGAAAGGAAGAGGTCAATCTTCATCCCAGTTCCCAAGAAGGGCAATACTAAAGAATGCTCAAGCCACTGAACAGTTGCAGTCATCTCCAATGCCAGTAAGGTTATGCTCATTTCCTCCAGGTTACGCTTCAGCATTAAGTGAACCCAGAAATTCCAGATGTTCATGCTGCATTTAGAAAAGGCAGAGGAACCAGAGATCAAATTGCCATCATTTGCTAGAACATATAGAAAGCAAGGGAGTTCCAGAAAACATATCCTTCGTTGATCTCACTAAACTGTGTCAATCACAACAAAGTGGCAAATTCTTTAGGAGATGGGCATACCAGACCAATCTTACTCATTTTCTGAGAAACTTGTATGCAGTTCAAAAAGTAACAGTTAGAAGCAGACAATGAACAATAAACTGGTTCAGAATTAGTGAAGAAGTCCGTCAAGGCTGAATACTGTCACCCTGCTTATTTAACTAATATGCAGACCATGTCATGAGAAATGCTGGACTCAATGAGTCCTAAAGGCTGGAATCAAGATTGCTGGGAGAAATATCAACAACCTCAGATATGTGAATGATACAACTATAATGCCAGAAAGTGAAGAGGAACTAAAGAGCCTCTTGATGAGGGTGAAAAGAGAGTTAAAAAGCTGGCTTAAAACTCAATATCAAAAAATCTAAGATCATGGCATCTCGTCCCATCACTTAATGGCAAATAGGAGAAAAGGTGGAAGCAGTGACCGATTTCCTCTTCTTGGGCTCTAAAATCACTGTGGATGGCGACTGCAGACCTGAAATTAGAAGACGATTGCATCTTGGCAGGAAAGCTATGACAAACCTAGACAGTGTGTTAAAAGCAAAAACATCACTTTGCCGACAGAGGTCTGTATAGTCAAGGCTATGCTCTTTCCAGTAGTTATGTATACATGTAAGAGCTGAACAGACAATAAAGAAGGCAGAGTGCTGAAGAACTGATGTTTTTGAACTGTGGTGCTGTAGAAGACTCTTGAGACTCCCTGGGCACCAAGGAGATCAAACCAGTCAACTGTAAAGGAAATCAACTCTATTTACTCTTCGGAAGGACTGATGCTAAAGCTGAATCTCCAATACTTTGGCCACCTAATGTGAATAGCTGTCTGATTGGAAAAGACCCTGATGCTGGGATAGATTGAGGCAGAAGAAAAAGAGGGTGACAGAGGATGAGATGGTTGGATGGCATCACCAATTCAATGGGCATGAACTTGGGCAAATTCTAGGACATGGTAAGGGACAGGGAAGTTGGCGTGTTATAGTCTGTGGAGTCACAAAGAGTCAGACATGACCTGACAACTGAACAACAACAATATTTTTATACAAGTTTTAGAATTTTTTTTTTCTGTTTTGTGAAAAATGCCTTGGAATTTTGAAAGAGACTGTAGTGAATATATAAATAGCTTTAGGTAGTATGGATGTATTAACAATATTAATTCTTCCAGTCAATAAATATGAAATGTGTTTCCTTTTGTGTCTTTTAAACATTTCTTTCATGAATGCCTTGAATGTTTTCATATATAGATCTTTCAACATCTTGCTTAAATATATTTCTAAGTGTTTTTTTAATGTAATTCTATATGGGATTATTTGTGTTTCTGTAATTTGTTTTGGTGTATGGATAGGTAACTGAGTTTTATATATTCAAATACAGCATACAAAATGCATGCTATTTTTTACAGAATAGACAAATTTTCCCCCAAATAAGACATACAGAATGCCCAAGAAGTATATGACAAAATGCTCAACATCACTATCAGAGAAGTGGAAATGAAAAGTCCAACATATACCACCTCATTCCTGTTTAAATGGCTTTTACCAAAAAGTAAGAAATAAGTGTGGTTGAGGATGTGTAGAAAAATTATCTTAAGTAATTTAGTCTACTTAGCCCAATTACCATTTCAACATGTAGTCAGTGTAAAAATTATCAGTGAGAAATTGAAACCTTCTTCACATTAAAAATAATAAAGAGTTTATCCAGAAAATCACTTTTGGTGTCAAATCTCTAGGTATTAGTAAAAAGTTCCTTTGCTTGACCTAGTACTTATGTGTATGCCTTTCTCAGTCCCTCCAGGAAAAGCTGAGGCAGGATAAGTCTTAATATTAAAGACTTAATCCAACTTCTGTGACCAGAACTATGAATCATGAGAGCACTGGAAATTGAGGTACTCTTGAGTGATTTGGACAATCAGTGTTTATCTTGCATTTTCACATCAATAAATGACAATTTAAATTCAAAAAAAAAAAAGAAAGAAAATGGAGGTCTTAATGACTGGAAAAGTTCAGCTTTCATTCCAAACCCAAAGAAAGACAATGCCAAAGAATGCTCAAACTACTAACATCTGCACTCACCTCACACACTAGTAAACTAATGCTCAATATTCTCCAAGCCAGGCTTCAGCAAGACGTGAACCGTGAACTTCAAGATGTTCAAGCTGGTTTTAGAAAAGGCAGAGGAAACAGAGATCAAACTGCCAACATCCTCTGGATCGTAGAAAAAGCAAGAGAGCTCCAGAAAAACATATATTTCTGCTTTATTGACTATGTCACAGCCTTTGACTGTGTGGATCACAATCAACTGTAGAAAATTCTGAAAGAGATGGGAATACCAGACCACCTGACCTGCCTCTTGAGAAACCTATATGCAGGTCAGGAAGCAACAGTTAGAACTGGACATGGAACAACAGACTGGTTCCAAATAGGAAAAGGAGAACATCAAGGCTGTATATTGTCACCCTGCTTATTTAACTTATATCCTGAGAAACGCTGGGCTGGAAGAAACACAAGCTGGATTCAAGATTGCAGGGAGAAATATCAATAACCTCAGATATGCAGATGACACCACTCTCATGGCAGAAAGTGAAGAGGAACTAAAAAGCCTCTTGATGATAATGAAAGAGAGGGAGTGAAAAAGTTGGCTTAAAGCTCAACATTCAGAAAACAAAGATCATGGCATCTGGTCCCATCACTTCATGGGAAATAGATAGGGAAACAGTGGAAACAGTGTCAGACTTTATTTTTGGGGGCTTCAAAATCACTGCAGATGGTGATTGCAGCCATGAAATTAAAAGACGCTTACTCCTTGAAAGGAAAGTTATGACCAACATAGATAGCATATTCAAAAGCAGAGACATTACTTTGCCACCAAAAGTCTGTCTAATCAAGGCTATTGTCTTTCCAATGTGCATGTATGGATGTGAGAGTTGGACTGTGAAGAAAGCTGAGCACTAAAGAATTGATGCTTTTGAACTGTGGTGTTGGAGAAGACTCTTGAGAGTCCCTTGGACTGCAAGAGATCCAACCAATCCATTCTAAAGGAGATCAGTCCTGGGTGTTCTTTGGAAGGACTGAAGGACTAAAGCTGAAACTCCAATACGTTGGCCATCTCATGTGAAGAGTTGACTCACTGGAAAAGACTCTGATGCTGGGAGGGATTGGGGGCAGGAGGAGAAGGGGACAACAGAGGATGAGATGGCTGGATGGCATCACGGACTCGATGGATGTGAGTCTGAGTGAACTCTGGGAGTTGGTGATGGATAGGGAGGCCTGGCGTGCTGCAATTCATGGGGTCGCAAAGAGTGGGACACGACTGAGCGAATGAAGTGAACTGAACTGAATGGATTATTGGTAGGAATATATATTGATGCAACTCCCATGGAATACTTTCTGGAATTTTCTCACAAAATTTCACAAAGAACTGTTATGTGGCCATTAATCCCACTTCTGGATATCTATTCATTTCTGCATTTATATTTAAAGTAAATAAAATAATCACCTCCAAGAGAAATCTGTACTCCCATGTTCATTGCATCAGTATTCACAGTAGCCTAGAAACAACCTGTTAAATGACAATCATCTAAGTATCTGTCAGAAGGTGAAGAGATTAAAACAATGTGATGTGATATATATATATATATATATATATATGTAAATTTTATTTAGCCATTAAAAAAGAAAGAAATTCTTCCATTTGTGGCAGCATGGATGAAATTTGAGGACCTAATCCCGTGGGCGGAGGAGCCTGCTAGGCTGCAGTCCATGGGGTTGCTAAGAGTCGGACACGACTGAGCGACTTCACTTTTACTTCTCACTTTCATGCACTGGGGAAGGAAATGGCAACCCACTCCAGTGTTCTTGCCTGGAGAATCCCAGGGACGGGGGAGCCTGGTGGGCTGCCGTCTATGGGGTCGCGCAGAGTCGGACACGACTGAAGCGACTTAGCAGCGGCGGCAGCAGCAATGCTAAGTGAAACCTGTTACAGAAAGACAGTTACTGTATGATCGCAATTGTAAGGAATCTAAAAAAAAAAAAAAAANGTTTTTTTGCCTTTGAGTTGTATGTCTCATGTATTTTTGGATATTAAGCCCTTATCAAATATATGATTTGGAAATATCTTCTGTCAATCTGTAAGTTGCCGTTTGATTTTGTTGATGTTTCTTTGGTTGGAGTTTGATGTGGTCCCACTTGTTTGTTTTTGCAGTTGTTGCCTTTGCTTTTGATGTGAAATCCCAAAACTCGTTGCAAAGACCAATGGCAAGAAGAATACCTCAATGTATTCTTCTAGGGGTTTAGCCACTTAAAGTCTTATGTTCAACTTTTAATCACTTTTTATTTGATTTTTGTGTATGGTAAAAGACAAGGGTACAGTTTCAATTTTTTATAGGACTATCCAGTTTTCCCAGTGCCATTTTGAAAAGCTTGTCCTTTCCCCACTAAATATTCTTGGCTCCTTTTTCATAAGCTAACCGACAATATATGGGTGTACTTTTCTTTCTGGCTTTGCTGTTCTGCTCTGTTGATCTATGTGTCTGTTTTTGTGCCAGAAGCAAATCATTCTGTTTTGATTATTATAGCTTTCTAATGCAATTTGAAATCAGAAACCATAGTCTCGAATTTTGTTCTTCTTTCTCAAGATCACTTTAACTCTTTGGTATTTTGTGATTTAATACAGCAGAATAGACCAAGAAGAATTGGGAAAAGGACACAGAAGAAATATACAAAAATATATCTTAATGACCCAGATAATCACAGTGGTGTATTCTCTCACTTAGAGCCAGACATTCTGGAATGTGAAGTCAAGTGGGGCTTAAGAAGAACTGCTGCCAATAAAGCTAGTGGAGGTGATGGAATTCCAGAAGAGCTATTTAAAATCCTAAAAGATGATGCATTTAAAGTGCTCCACTCAATGTGTCAGAAAATTTGGAAAAGCCAGCAGTGGCCAGAGGACAGGAAGAGGTCAATCCTCATCCCAATTCCCAAGAAGGGCAGTACTAAAGAATGTTCAAGCCACTGAACAGGTGCACTCATCTCCAGTACTGGTAAGGTTATGCTCAAAATCCCTAGGCAGGGCTTCAGCATTATGTGAACCTAGAACTTCCAGATATTCAAGTTGGGTTTAGAAAAAGCAGAGGAATAGAGATCAAATTGACAACATTTGCTGGAACATAAAGAAAGCAAGGGAATTCCATAAAAGCATCTGCTTCATTGACTTCACCAGACTGTGTGGATCACAACAAAGTGGAAAATTTTACAGAGATGGGCACACCAGATAAACCTTACCCGTCTTCTGAGAAACCTGTATGCAGTTCAAAAGGCAACAGTTATAAGCAGAAAAGGAAAAATAAACTGGTTCAAAATTAGTGAAGGAGTCCATCAAGGCTGAATATTGTCACCCTGCTGATTTAACTTATATGCAGTGCATGTTATGCGAAATGCTGGACTGGATGAGTCCTAAAAGCTAGAAGCAAGTTTGCTGGGAGAAATATCAACAGCCTCAGATATGTGAATGATACTACTCTAATGGCAGAAAGCAAAGAGGAACTAAAGAGCTTCTGATGAGGGTGAAAGGGGAGAGTGTAAAAGCTGGCTTAAAACTCAGTATCAAAAAGCTAAGATCACTGTATCCAATCCATCATTTACATGGCAAATAGAAGGGGAAAATGTGGAAGCAGTGACAAATTTCCTCTTCTTGGGCTCTAAAATCACTGTGGATGGTGACTACAGACATGAAATTAGAAGACGACTGCTTCTTGGCAGGAAAGCTATGACAAACCTAGACAGTGTGTTAAAAGCCAAAACATCACTTTGCTGACAGAGGTCTGTATAGTCAAGGCTGTGCTCTTTCCTGTAGTCATGTACACAGGTAAGAGCTGGACAGACAATAAAGAAGGCAGAGTGCTGAAGAAGTGATGTTTTTGAACTGTGGTGCTGTAGAAACTTCTTGAGAGTCCCTTGGGCACCAAGGAGATTAAAACCAGTCAACCTTAAAGGAAATCAATCCCATTTACTCTTCGGAATGACTGATGCTGAAGCTGAAGGTCCAGTACTTTGGCCACCTAATGTGAACAGCTGACTCACTGGAAAGACCCTGATGCTGGGAAAGATTGAAGCAGAAGAAAAGGAGGGTGATAGAGGATGAGATGGTTGGATGGCATCACCAATTCAATTGTGAGGTCTGTATAGTCAAGGCTGTGCTCTTTCCTGTAGTCATGTACACAGGTAAGAGCTGGACAGACAATAAAGAAGGCAGAGTGCTGAAGAAGTGATGTTTTTGAACTGTGGTGCTGTAGAAACTTCTTGAGAGTCCCTTGGGCACCAAGGAGATTAAAACCAGTCAACCTTAAAGGAAATCAATCCCATTTACTCTTCGGAATGACTGATGCTGAAGCTGAAGGTCCAGTACTTTGGCCACCTAATGTGAACAGCTGACTCACTGGAAAAGACCCTGATGCTGGGAAAGATTGAAGCAGAAGAAAAGGAGGGTGATAGAGGATGAGATGGTTGGATGGCATCACCAATTCAATTGGCATGAACTTGGGCTAATTCTAGGAGATAGTAAGGGACAAGGAAATCTGGCGTCTTGAAGTCTATGAAGTCACAAACAGACAGACAGGACCTGGAAACTGAAGAACAAAACTTTTATACAAGTTGTAGACATTTTTTTTTTTTTTTCTGTTTTGTGAAAAACTGCCTTTGGAATTTTGAAAGACACGGCAATGAATATGTAAATAGCTTTGGGTAGTATGGATTTATTAACAATATTAATTCTTCAAGTCAATAAATATGAAATGTGTTTCCTATTGTGTCTTTTAACCATTTCTTTCATAAGTGTCTTGAATGTTTTCATACATAGATCTTTCAACACCTTGCTTAAAATTATTTCTAAGTATTTTATTTTTTGGATGCAATTGTAAGTGGGATTATTTGTATTTCTGTAATATGTTTTGGTGTATGGATAGATAACTGAGTTTTATATATTCAAATACAGTATGCAAAATGCATGCTACTTTTTTACAGAATAGACAATTCTGCCCCCCAACCCCACCACCGATAAGACATATAGAATGCCCAAGAAGTATATGACAAGATGCTCAACATATCTATATCAGGGAAGTACAAATTAAAAGTACAACATATACCACGTCGTTCCTGTTTAAACGGCTTTTACCGAAAAGTAAGAAATAAGTGTGACTGATAATGTATAGGAAATGGAGGTCTAATAGATTATTTGTAGGAATCTATATTAGTGCAAATCCCATGGAATACCTTCTGGAAGTTTCTCACGAAATTTCACAAAGAACTGTATATGGCCATTAATCCCGCTTCTGGATATATATTCATTTCTGCATATATATTCAAAGGAAATGAAATAGTCATCTCAAAGAGAAATCTGTACTCCTGTGTTCATTGCATCAATATTCACAGTAGCCTAGCAACGATCTATTATGGGAACAATCTAAGTATCTGTCAGTAGTGAAGAGATTAAAACAATGTGATATGATATATATTTATATACATACATATATATATATACATACATATATATATATGAATTTAATTTAGCCATTAAAAAAGAAAGAAATTCTTCCATTTGTGGCAGCATGGATGAATTTGGAGGGCCTTATGCTAAGTAAAATAAGTTAGAGAAAGACAGATACTGTATGATCTCAGTTGTAAGGAATCTAAAAAAAAATTTGGAAATCAGAAACGGAGTAGGAAAGTGATTTCCATAGCTTGGAGAGTGGAGGAAATAGGGACGGGTTTGTCAAAGATTATACATTTTAACATATGAAAATTTTAAGGTCTGAGGATCTAATGTATAACATGATTACTATAATTGATAAAATTGTGTTGTATAATTGATGCTGTCTAAGAGAGTGGAACTTACCTGTGTTCTCTACAAAAAATAAGAGGTAAACATGTCAGATGCCAGCTAAGATACTTAAGTTAATAGAAAGGAAAAATCCTTTCTAATACATATGTAAATGCATTATGGCAGAGGGGTAGGTGGAAATGGCAGGTATACTGGAATGGGTTGTCATTTCCTCCTCCAAAGGAGCTTCCCGACCTAGGGATTGAGCCATCTCCTGTGTCGTCTGCATTGCAGGCAGATTCTTTACCTGCTGAGCCATCAGGGAAGTCATAACAAACCTACAATATGTCCTAGAAATTCCACTATTGGACATATACCCTGAGAAAACCATAATTCAAGAAGACATGTGAACCCCAAAATTCATTGCTACAGTGTTTACAATAGCCAGGGTATGGAAGCAATCTAGATATGAATTGACAGAGGAATGGATAAAGAAGGTGTGGTACATCTATAAAGGGAATTTTAATTAACCTTAAAAAGAAATGAATTTGGGTCACTTGAGCTGAGGTGGATGAACCTACAGCCTGTTATATAGAGTGAAGTAAGTCAAAAAGAAAAAAAAAACAATTGTATACTAATGCGCATATATGGAATCTAGAAAAATAGCACTGGTTAACCTATTTTCAGGGCAGGAAGAGAGACACAGAGAGAGAACATGTCTGTGGACACAACAGCGGAAGGAGAGGACAAGTTGAATTGAGAGAGTAGCATTGAAACATAGTACATTACCATATGTAAAATATTAATGGATAGCTAGTGGGAAGTGGCTGTGTGACACAGGAAGCTTACCCAGTGCTCTGAGACAACCTGGAGAAGAGGAATGGGATGCGTGGTGAGGGATTCAAGAGGGAGGGGATACATGTATACTTATGGCTGATTCATGTTATTGTACAGCAGAAACCAACATATTGTAAAGCAATTATACTCCAATAAACAGTAAAATTAAAAAATAATATACATATATCAAATTATCATGTCTTTGGAAGGAAATTTATGACCAACCTAGATAGCATATTAAAAAGCAGAGACATTACTTTGCCAACAAAAGTCTGTCTAGTCAAGGCTATGGTTTTCCCAGTGGTCATGTATGGATGTAAGAATTGGACTGTGAAGAAAGCTGAGTGCCGAAGAAATGATGCTTTTGAACTGTGATTTTGGAGAAGACTCTTGAGAGTCCTTTGGCCTGCAAGGAGATCCGACCAGACTATTCAAGGAGTACAGTCCAGGGTATTCATCGGAAGGATTGATGCTAAAGCTGAAACTCCAATACATGGCCACCTCGTGTGAAGAGTCGACTCACTGGAAAAGACTCTGATGTTAGGAGGGATTGGGGGCAGGAGGAGTTGTAAGCAGTTTAGCATTAGATCTTTGAGGGACCATCTTTACAAAGCAGCTCCATAGCCACCCCTATCATTGTTAGAAATGAAGATGATTTACACAGATAAGGAAAACAAAGAAGTCTTGCTTCCCTGGTGCTCAGATGGTATAGAATCTGACTGCAATGTGTGAGACCTGGGTTGCACCCCTGGGGCAGGGAAGATCCATGCAGAAGGGAACAGTTACCCAATCTAGCATTCTTGTCTGAAGAAGCCTTTGGATAGAGTAGCCTTGTAGGCTACAGTCCATGGGGTTCACAAAAAGTCAGACATGCCTGAGCGACTAGCACACAATGAACTTTAAGGATTTGGAAGCTGCATCAGAGCTAAGGCTAGCTTATGACAAAACCAATACAATATTGTAAAGTAATTAGCCTCCAATAAAAAAAATAATTAAAAAACAAAAATAAAAAAAAGGAAAAGCAAAACTCTTTGAGTCAGGCAAGAACATGGATGCATGAACACTTTTAGGCCAACAGGGCAAAGGAAAAGAATGATGCTGCAGTCTCTAAAGAGTCTTGTACATAGCTGCAGCTAAAAGCAAGTTTCTCTGATCAGACCTCTGGGCTTCAGTGGAGAAACTTGGCCACTTCCCAGCAAGAAAGGAGTCAGAGGAAAAAATCAATCCACTAATCTTTCTCCACTGACTCACCAAACTCTTTTGTCCACCCTGGCCAAATTCAAGTAGAAGTTAGAGGCGAGGAGAGCTAGAGGGATAAAGTCTGGTCTTCTCAGCCTCCAAAGGTTCATAACATAACAGAAAATGATCAACAGGGTTCCCCAGTTCAGTTCAGTTCAGTTGCTCAGTCGTGTCCGACTCTTTGCGACCCCATGAATTGCAGCACGCCAGACCTCCCTGTCCATCATCAACTCCCGGAGTCCACTCAAACTCACGTCCATCAAGTCGGTGATGCCATCCTGCCATCTCATCCTCTGTCATCCACTTCTCCTCCACCCTCCAACTCCTCCAAGAATCAGAGTCTTTACTAATGGGTCAACTCTTTGCATGAGGTGGCCAAAGTATTGGAATTTCAGCTTTAGCATCAGTCCTTCCAAAGAACACCCAGGACTGATCTCCTTTAGAATGGACTGATTGGATCTCCTTGCAGTCCAAAGGGCTCCAAGAGACTTCTCCAACATGACAGTTCAAAGCATCATTTCTTCGGCGCTCAGCTTTCTTTATAGTCCTATTCTCACATCCATACATGACCACTGGAGAAACCATAACACTGACTAGGCAGACATTTGTTGGCAAAGTAATGTCTCTGCTTTTCAATATGCTATCTAGGTTGGTCATCACTTTCCTTCCAAGGAGTAAGCGTCTTTTAATTTCATGGCTGCAATCACCATCTGTAGTGATTTTGGAGCCCCCCCCCCAAAATTAAGTCTGACACTCTTTCCACTGTTTCCCCATCTATTTCCCATGTTCTACTGGGTAGGATGTGGGAAATGGGTAGCTCCAACACACACATTAGAAGTTGTGGGGATAAAGTTGACTCCATTATAAATTAAAGTTACACTGCTGGTTCAGCAGTAAAGAACCCACCTGCCAATGCAGGAGACCCAGGTTTGATTTCCTGAGTGGTGAAGATCCCCTGGACAAGGAAATGGCAACCCACTCCAGTATTCATGCCAGGGAAATTCCATGGACAGAGGAGCCTGGTTGGTTATGGTCCACAGGATTGCAAAATAATCAGACACAAATTAGTGACTAAATAACAAAATCAGGGAAGTCTTTCCCTTATCGTTCCCTCTTTCTGACCACTGCTGAATATAATTTTAAAATCTGGGCATACACACCGAGGAAACCAGAATTGAAAGAGACACATGTACCCCAATGTTCATTGCAGCACTGTTTATAATAGCCAGGACATGGAAACAACCTAGATGTCCATCAGCAGATGAATGGATAAGAAAGCTGTGGTACATATACACAATGGAGTATTACTCAGCCGTTAAAAAAAATAAATTTGAATCAGTTCTAATGAGATGGATGAAACTGGACCTGATTATACAGAGTAAAGTAAGCCAGAAAGAAAAACACCAATACAGTATACTAACACATATATATGGAATTTAGAATCATGGTAATGATAACCCTGTATGCGAGACAGCAAAAGAGACACAGATGTATAGAACGGACTTTGGACTCTGAGGGAGAGGGAGAGGGTGGGACGATTTGGTAGAATGGCACAGAAACATGTATACTATCATGTAAGAAACGAATTGCCAGTCTATGTTCGATACAGGATATAGGACGCTCGGGGCTGGTGCATGGGGATGATCCAGAGAGATGATATGGGGAGGGAGGTGGGAGGGAGTTCAGGATTGGGAATTCATGTACAACCATGGTGGATTCATGTCAATGTATGGCAAAGCCAATACAGTAATGTAAAGTAAAATAAAGTAAAAACAAAAATTAAAAAAAAAAGAAAGAAAGGCTATTGAATACAAAGGAAAAAAAAACCTGGAGATTTGGAGTTGTAATTGAAAATCAGAAATATATATTACTTTTCCAATTGAAGGAGGAATCTGTAAACTCAGTCCATGAACGTTTAAAATCTTAGAACTTCATTAAGTTGTGATGACTACAGTGAGAGAGTCAAGGTTGAGAAATAGAAGCTCAGCCTTCTCTCCCCAGCAAGACAGCTGCCAGATGCCGCTGTGCTCTGAGTTTGTCCTCTTGGCCTCTGTTCTGCTCATCTCCTGCATGCAGATCAAGAAAACTTAAAAATCTATTAGAGTGTGGGGGAGTCAGATACCCAATGGCAAAAATTTACCCCAATCCCACGAAGAAAGCAACTCTTTTTCTTTGAAATTGGAACTTTTAAGGAAAGATTTATGGGCCTTTGGGTTTATAAAACCATCTGGCACTTCATAGTTTGCAGGCCGGTTGCTTTGAGAGTTCAAAGTTTGGACTGACCACACCACTACTGCTACCACTCCCTCCCTCTTGAATAGTTTAGTTTCGTTTCTACATTGATACCTAAGAAACTAAGCTTTTTTTTTTTTTTTTCTTAAATTTAATTTTTTTTTATTATTATTTTTTACTTTACAATATTGCATTGGTTTTGCCATACATCAACATGAATCTGCCACAGGTGTACACGTGTTCCCAATCCTGAACCCCACTCCCACCTCCCTCCCCATATCATCCCTCTGGGCTTTTAAACTTATTGGACAACTTGTAAAAATCGGTAGGATTTAGAAGAATGTACCTGTTACTTTTAAAGCACATTTTTACTGTTTGACCCTTTTTGCATTAAGGATTCCAGTTGGTGACCTCTGAGTTTCCACTTAATTTAGCTTCCTTATCGAAGCACTGCATAATTTGGGTTTTGTTCTAGCAGTTGTTGACCTTGGATCCCACTCAGTAAAGTGTTTAGGCTGAGGAGGGCTTGAAAAGGGTGTTCAGATGGGATATTTCCAAGCTCTTCCAAGCTAAAGTATTCTTCCTCTCAGCAGAGCAAAGCCTTATATAGAAATGGTTTCCATTCTTTATAGAGTGTTTTGGTGGAGCAACTCAGATCAAAGGCTTGATATTTGAAAAATGCACATTCACATTGCAGAGCAAAAAAAAAAAAATGTTATGCAAGTCAATAATATCACTTCAGAGTGACTCAAGTGTGTTCTCAATTTCAAAAGAAAATGGAGAAAATGAGAACAGGGTGTATAAGTTTTCTCTGCCTAATTGTATTTTTAACTGAGATGAAATCTCAAATATCCCTTTACTGCTAATGACAGGTCCCCAAGGACTCTGGGTGTAGGGCAATCTGCTTATTAATTGCTGGTACCTGTGATAAACTTGTACACTTAGATTAAGGGTGACAAACTTTGATCCACCTCACACTTTTGGAATGCAAATTAGTTACACTTTATTAAAGGAAGAGCATTTTAGGAAACAATATAAAATGAGAAACAGAGATAATGGGATTAGCCCTTTAGATACCTTTAGTCTCAGAAAATTAGTGGTATTCATAGGATGTTTTACTGTTGTTGTTATAGTATTTGTTGATTACCCATTTTATGAGTGTCTGTCATTCTTCTAGGTTCAGTATAATTGTATCTTTAGATTGCACAACATTTTAGGGATAGGGTTGTTTATTTTTTTCTTTGCATTTTCAACATACTTTTTGATAACATTAGAAAAAGTCTTATGTGTGCATCTATGCATGCAAATATTTCAGTGTATTATATTGGTACTTACTTGACATATATATCTTGCACACATTATCTGATTTGCTAGAAACTAAATATTAACCATATTATGATGAAAATTAACTCTCCTGACAACTCTTTCCTTTCCCATATTCTTTCCTGAATTGATGATGGTGAACTATAATATTGTGGAAGTCTATGTTCAGAATGTAAAGCTCAAAACATGAGACTCAGAGATTGAATCTTGAGGTCCGATCTTTTCCTTAACTTTGCCTTATCCATTAGATATTATGTCAGTGGTTAAGCAAGGCAATATTTTTCCTTCCACAACAGTAGCTCTTATTTTGCTTCTCAACCTCTGACGAATCTATTTGCTTGCATCCTCCTTCCCACACAGTGCTAACATGTCAAAGTTCATATGTAGACTGAGATGAAAACTGAATTGTGGATCTTAAATGATACTACACAGTCATTTGTTTGGAAAATGGGGAGACTCCAGATTGAGCAGATACAATACACAGATAATTTACTAAAGTGGTTCTGGATTTGAATCTTCTGGGACTGAAACTTGTTTACCAGACCTGTATTTCATTTCTACTTAAAGTCCAAAAGAGCTGCAGATATTTTGATCAGTTTTTTTTTTTAAATTTATGTTTAGTTAATCCCCTTAGACACAGTTCAGTTCAGTTCATTTCAGTTCAGTCGCTAAGCCGTGTCTGACTCTTTGCGACCCCATGAATCGCAGCATGCCAGGCCTCCCTGTCCATCACCACCTCCCAGAGTTCACTCAGACTTACGTCCATTGAGTTCGTGATGACATCCAGCCATTTCTCCTCGGTCGTCTCCTTCTCCTCCTGCCCCTAATCCCTCCCAGCATCAGAGTCTTTTCCAATGNTATCAAATGCAGGAGACAGGGTTTGAACTTGGATCTGTGCAACATCAAATTCCTTGTTCTCTTCCTTTGTGAGGCTTCTCAGGGGGCTCAGCAGGTCACTCCGCAGAGTAGTGTAGTCAGGGACAGGCATCTCTTCCAGCTTCCCTTTCATCAGGTAACTAATTTAGGGACACCATGCCTTCAACCTGTGGACTCGGGGTGCATGTAGGATTTTGAGTTATAGTTTTGTCTGTATATATGCCCAGGAGTGGGATTGCTGGATCATATGACAGCTCTATTTTTAGTTTTTTAAGGAATCTCCATGCGGTTTTCCACTGGAGAAGGAAATGGCAACCCACCGCAGTATTCTTGCTTGGGAAATTCCATGGACAGAGGAGCCTAGCAGGTTACAGTCAGTGCAGTCGAGTAAGAGTTGGGTACAACTTAGGGGATAAACAATGCAGTTTCCATAGGAGCTGCACCAATTTACATTCCCACCAACTGTGTAAGAGGGTTCCCTTTTCTCCACACCCTCTCCAGCATTTATTATTCATGGACTTTTTAATGATGGCCATTCTCACAAGTGTGAGGTGTTAGAAGGGTGGCGTGTGAGCTGTGCCCTCTCCTCCTTGCTTAAGGATTGATATGATCGTTCTCTGCTGAGTCTCCCAGTTTGGTCCTGCATCATAGTCCTGATCCTCAAAGCCTTCTCCCTGACTGGCATGGGCCAGCTGTGGCTTCTCAGTTCCGTTGCCCATCTGCAGTCGCCAGCCCTGACTCACATGTCACAATAAGCAGCCCCTCCCTAGGTGTGGGGGACGCAGCGTCCTCCAGTCTCTGGATCCTGGACGGGCTCCGTTTGCTGCCCGGGGGAGCTTGGATGTTAGTTTTGCAGCAGCCGTGGAGGGGATTCCTTCCTGCTTGCTCCTGCCTCTCCCACTCATGCGTTCCTGTTCTCTCTTCCGCCTGTGACACTGTGTGGATCACTGTGCTGCAGGATATGATGTCATGGGAAGAAACAGGAGGCTCGTGACTTCCCCTTTTTGTGGTCACTCCTTCATGAGACGGAGGATCTTGTTGTCATTAGATCTGACTTATAGCAAAAGATCTCTTTTGTTTGAAAATCTGATTCTTCTTCTCCATTTTCTAGGGGATTAAGGGCTAGAGACAATAGGCAATGGTCATCTCTTTCTCCTTTATATCATCGGGAACTGAGGGCAGTATCTTAATTTGAGTCCACGAAGTGAGGCATGCTCCAGCTGAAGGCATCTGTGGATGCTTCTACGGTTCCGCGTCTTCCTTCTGCATGGAAAAAGCACCTTCTCCATTATTGTGTGAAACTTGCTCAGTCTTGTCTGACTCTTTGCAGCCCCATGGACTAAACAGTCCATGAAGTTCTCCAGGCCAGAATACTGGAGTGGGTAGGTTTTTCCCTTCCCCAGCGGCCCTTCCCAACCCAGGAATCGAACCAGGGTCTCCTGCATTGCAGGCAGATTCTTTACCAACTGAGCTATCAAGGAAGCCCTGATCGAGACAAAGACCTCACGTGGATGTGTGATGGTTTTATAACAAGTTGCAAATTTTTTACACCTCTCCTACTGAGAAGCAGGGTCTACACCTCCTTCCCTTGAATCTAGGTGACTTTGAGCAATGGAGTCCTGCAGAAGTGATGCTATGGGACTCCCAAAGCTGGTCATGAAAGGCCAGGTCAAGGCAAAGGCCTTCTTTCTTTGCTGCAACATGTGGCTTAGAGGCATGAGCCCCTGTAAGAAGTCCAGGGACTTTCCTGACATTCCAGCGGCTAAGACTTCTGGCTCCCGATGCAGAGGGCCTGGGTTTGATCTTTGGCCAGGGAACTAGATCCCACATGTTGCAACTAAGACCTCATGTGGAGAAGTTCAATATCCCTGTGGCCTCTGTGCTATGAGGACGGCTGAGTCACATGGTCAGGCCACTTGGAGAGGCCAGGGGCAGGCATGTGGTCAACTGTTCCAGTTGAGCCAAGCCTTTCAGAAAGCGCAGCCCAAGCACCAGAATTGAAGTGGAGAGGCTTGCAGAAGATCCCAGCCCACCCTGGGGCCTCCTCACTCGCTTGGTAGCTCAGACTTCCCCAAGGCCTGACGGTTTCAGTGGCAAAGCACCTGTTGTTCAGTTGCTAAATCATGTCCTTTCTCCATGGCCCCATGGACGGCAGCACGCCAGGCTCCCCTGTCCCGCACCATCTCCCTGAGCTTGCTCAAACTCATGTCCATCGAGTCAGTGATGCCATCCAACCATCTCATCCTCTGTCACCTCCTCCTCCTCCTGCCCTCAATCTTTCCCAGCACTGGGGTCTTTTCCAGTGAGTCGACTCTTCACATCAGGCGGCCAAAGTAGTAGAGCTTCAACATCAGTCCTTCCGATGAATATTCAGGGTTGATCACCTTCAGGATTGACTGGTTTGATTTCCGTGCTGTCCAAGGGACTCTCAAGAGTTTTTTCTAGCACCACAGTTCCAAAGCATCAACTCTTCGGGCACTCTGCCATCTTTATGGTCCAATTGTCACATCACTACTGGAAAAACCATAGTTTTGTCTATACAGACCTTTGTTGGCAAAGTGATATTTCTGCTTTTTAATACACTGTCTAGGTTTGTCATAGCTTTTCTTCCAAGGAGCAAGCATCTTTAAATTTCATGACTGTAGTCACCATCTGCAATAATTTTGGAGCCCAAGAAAAGAAAATCTATCACTCTTTCCATTTTTCCCTATCTCTTTGCCCTGAAGTGATGGGACCGGATGCCATGATCTTAGTTTTGGAATGCGGAGTTTTAAGCCAGGTTTTTCACTTGAGTCTTGGTGAATTATAGAGACAATTTATTCTCTCTGTGTTCTGTTTTCCTTAACAGATTCGTAAGCATAACAAGATGCTTCCGTTGTTCTGTGCTGTTGCTTTGGGGTGTTTGTTCCACAGCATCAGGAAACTGGACCTGAAGGCTGGGCTTCCCTCCTCACTGCCTCACATGGCCTCCAGCGGCAGCTGTCCCTGCGGGCAGTGGGAGTTACCGGTGCGGGATATCTGGTCATCATTGGCAGCCTTACATTCACTTTCATGTTCATGTCTGACTGCCAGCAAATAGGTTCTTCATCTTAGCCTGCAGATTTAGAATCCGTGGATCCTTCCAGACTTGTTCTAAGGCTGTATTAATAAAATGTGGCTGCAGCGTGAATAGACAAAAGACCAGGGGACCAGGGCAGCTGAGGGGCAGAACCCTCACTGAAGAAATGATACGTCACAGAGGCGGCGTGGATGGAGGGGCCAAGGTGGCCCATTCAGTGATGATGCTGGGGCTCGCGCTTATCTGTTTGGAAGGAGCAGCCTTGATCTGTCTCTTACTCCAGCTGCACTGGAGCCCCAAAGGTGAGAAGCAAAACTTTAACATTTTTAGGAAAAAACATACAGGAGGCCATCCTCACTACCTCAGAATAAAGAGGAGAGGTCAACTGGGCAAATCACAAAAAATTGCAGAACATAGGAAAAGATTGAGTGAGTGAAGTGAAAGTCACTCAGTCATGTCCGACTCTTTGTGATCCCATGGACTATACCGTCCATGGAATTCTCCAGGCCAATACTGGAGTGGGTAGCTGTTCCCTTCTCCAGGGGCTCTTCCCAACCCAGTGATCAAACCCAGATCTCCCGCTTTACATCTGAATTCTTTACCAGCTGAGCCACCAGGGAAGCCCAGAAGAAAAAGATTGATAGGTTAAAAAAAACCCACACTTGCATTCATAAAAAACCACCAATGCAACACATGAAGTCAAACTGCAGAGCGGGAGGAGATTTACAACAGAGATAACTAACGGGGTGACAAGGAATCCTGCAAATAGATATGGAAAAAGACAATTCAAAGGACAATAGGCCAAGAAATACCAGGTATTCACAGGAAAGGAAACCAAACAGCTCATCAATATGAAAAGGCACGGCCTCACCAGCAATGTGGCAATTCATTGGGGGCATCATTTTACATTTAAATTAGGGGGGAAAAAGTCAAGTTCAAGCACAAGTGAAGACACAGGACAATGGAAACTCTACCTGCTGGTGTTTGGAGCAGACGTTCTTTGGAGAGTTTGGTGGTATCTACTATAGCTTTTTTTTTCAGAAGAAAAAGATTGATAGGTTAAAAAAAACCCACACTTGCATTCATAAAAAACCACCAATGCAACACATGAAGTCAAACTGCAGAGCGGGAGGAGATTTACAACAGAGATAACTAACGGGGTGACAAGGAATCCTGCAAATAGATACGGAAAAAGACAATTCAAAGGACAATAGGCCAAGAAATACCAGGTATTCACAGGAAAGGAAACCAAACAGCTCATCAATATGAAAAGGCACGGCCTCACCAGCAATGTGGCAATTCATTGGGGGCATCATTTTACATTTAAATTAGGGGGGAAAAAGTCAAGTTCAAGCACAAGTGAAGACACAGGACAATGGAAACTCTACCTGCTGGTGTTTGGAGCAGACGTTCTTTGGAGAGTTTGGTGGTATCTACTATAGCTTTTTTTTTTTTAATACAGTCACGCAGATGATACCACTTTAATGGCAGAAAATGAAGAGGAACTAGAGTCTCTTGAGGGTAAAAGAGGAGAGAGAAAAGCCAGCTTAGAGCTCAATATTTAAACAGCTAAGAGGTGGCATCCAGCCCCACCACCTCATGGCAAACAAAAGGGAAAGCGAAAGTAGTGACGGATTTTATTTTCTGGGCTCTAAAATCACTGCAGATGGTGACTGCGGCCATGAAATTAGAAGACGATTGCTCCTTGGAAGAAAAGTTACGACCAGCCTGGACAGTATATTAAAAAGCAGAGACATTACTTTGCTGACAAAGGTCCATATAGTCAATGCTATGGTTTTTCCATCTGTTTCACTCTCCCAGACTCATCTTTGCTCCTTAGAATCACCTCCCAAAGGAACCACTTGCACCCACATTCTTGTTTCTCTATTGACTTTCTGGAGGGACCCCGGTTACACACCTTCGACTCAGGTGTGACTTTTCTGGGCCAGGTTGTGGGGACTTGCTCCTGAGGCTGTGTCCAGGAGCTCAGCCAGTCTCTGATGGGCCTGGAGAATCCTACTTCCCCCTGGACTCAGTGGTGTGAAATTCAGTGTGGAGGACTTAGCTTCGAGGTCCATCCCCAGCCGGAGCTCACACATTCGGTGGCTTCCAGGATGGCTGGAGATCCCATCTAAGAGGAGGGAGAGTCCTTGGGGAGTGTGTGCTTTCCACCTGTGGGCTCCACCACCTGCTCACTCCTGAGGCAGAGACTGTCACTAATACAAAGAGAAAATCCATCAGCACTTCATGCTGAAATTATCCAAGTCTCCCCCAAACCCTGGGGTGGACTTTCACTTTGGGAAATGACCATCTGCTGGACCAGGCAGGTTGAGAAACTTCTGGCTGTAGAGCAATCAGACATTCTTGGTTAAAAAAAAAAAAGAAAGGAACACAAGCACCCTTTTAAGTATGCGGTTGTGCTTCCTGCCACGTTGGGGGAATCCCAGGGGGCTGAGGAATAAAGAGGAAGCATGACACCAGCTGCACAGTGCCGAGGGATTGGCCAGTTCCAAGAATTTAGAGCCTTGGTTGAAGAATCTACAATGGAAGCCAAGGCATCGGGTTGAGACACCGACAGCTTCCCACTCGGCGCGCGGTTCCACGCGTCAGGGATGGGAGCGACTGGAGTCTTTAGGGGAACCCTCCTACCTGCAGCTCTGGATCTTCCCACTGACCCCTTGCTTGGAGAATACCTGCCCCTCAACGGAGAACCCACGCTGGATCTCTCCCGGTTTCCAGCGCTTGAGTTTGTAGTTGTAGTGCCTGAGCACGCAGTGACATGGGCGCTGGGGAGTCCAGTCCTCACCCCCCAGGAGGCCAGGATGGCAAGCGCCGACCTTCCCTCTGCAGACAGTTCCATTATGGCCCTCAGCCCTGCTTCCCCAGGCACTGCCCAGGCTTTGACCAGGTCAACGATCCCCGCGCGTTCCCCCGATCTGGTCCCCTCTCCACCTCTCCCAGACATCCAACAGTGCTCCTGACCTCTGCCTCTCACCCATGACCCTGAACTTCAGTCTCTTTCCAGACGACTCCTTCACATTGCTACTCTTCTGGAGACCAGGCTGCCTCTGTCCAGCACGGCTTCAGGCAGGGTGGCTGTCCTTCCCATCCTGTAACCTCTGAACCACAGGCTGGAGGAGAGCAAGTCTCACTCCCGTTTCTGTCTATCACTTTATCTCGTATCCTCCCTCTTGTCCCCAGATTCCTAGTTCCCTTGACACACAGGCCCCTGGCGGCTGCCCTGCCTCACGCGGTCACCTCCCAACTCCCTCTGTCCCCCAGCGATTTAGCACACGGTTCATGGTCTGTCTGCCTGCCTTCACTACTCACACGTCAGTGCAACTGTGTGTCTGGATATATATGTAACCGTGTGTGTGTGTATATATAGTGTGTGTGTGTATGTAACTGTGTGTGTGCGTACATATATATAAAATGTACTTTGATGTCGTTTTATCCCATATGTACAATTGTGTAACCACCACAACAATGAAGACACATTTTACCATGAGCTTTCCCTTTGATTGAGCTTCCCAGGTGGCGCAGTGGCAAAAATCCACCTGACCGTGCCGGAGATGGAAAAGAATTCGGTTCGATCCCTCGATGCGGAAGGTCTCCTGGAGTAGGCAATGGAGATCCACTCCAGGACTCTTGCCTGGGAAATCCTCTGGACAGAAGAGCCTGGTGGGCCACAGTCCGTGGGGTCACAAAGAGTGGGACAGGGCTGAGCACACAGAGGCCCCCTTGATAGCTCCTAAAATCACACTTTTAATCCCTCGAGACCTCAGAATTGCCAGTAAGCACTGTCCCCTCCTAAGGCCCTTAGCTGATGTTGTCTGCTTGGCTTCTCGCCCGCTTGCTCTAACCCGTGTAGTAACTGTAAGTATTTCAAGGGGAGATGCGCTCATAGCATCAAACTTGCTCCTCCGAGGTGCCCTCCCTCTGGGATCTCTGCCCCACAGATGCCGTCTGCTCTGCTTACCTTCCGCCAGCCTGATTTTTGTCTCTGCAGCCCTAGGGAACTGCAGACATACTTTCCAGTATTTTTACTAAGAAGAAAATGGGGGAAACCACTAGGCCATTCAGGTATGACCTAACTCAAATCCCTTATGACTATAGAGTGGAGGTGATTAATAGATTCAAGGGATTAGATCTGATAGACAGAGTCCTGAAGAACTATAGATGGAGGTTCATAACATTCTGCAGGAAGCATTGACTAAAACCATCCCAAAGAAAAAGAAAGGCAAGAAAGCAAAGTGGTTGTCTGTGGAAGCTTTACACATAGCTGAGAAAAGAAGAGAAGCAAAAAGCAAGGGAGAAAAGGAAATATATGACCAACTGAATGCAGAATTCCAGAGAATAGCAAGGAGAGATAAGAAGACCTTCTTAAGGGAACAATGCCAAGAAATAGGGGAACACAATAGAATGGGAAAGACTAGATATCTCTTCAAGAAAATTGGAGATATAGAGGAAATATTTCCTGAAAGGATGGGCATGATAAAGGTCAGAAATAGCAAGGATGTAACAGAAGTAGAAGATTTTAAGAAGTAGCAAGAATACACAGAAGAACTATACAAAAAAGTCTTAATGGTCCAGTTAACCATGATGGTATGGTCACTCACCTAGAACCAGACATACTGGGGTGTGAGGTCAAGTGGACCTTAGGAAGCTTTACCAGGAATAAAGCTAATGAAAGTAATGGAATTCCAGCTGAACTATTTCAAATCTTAAAAGATGATGCTGTTAAAGTGGTGCATTCAATATGTCAGCAAATTTGGAAAACTCAGCAGTGGTCACAGGACTGGAAAAGGTCTGTTTCCTTTTTTCCTTCATATATATATTTTACTGAAGTGTAGTTGACTTACAATACTTCAGGGCCACAGCAAGGTGATTCAGTGACACATATGCACATATATTATTTTTGAAATTATTTTCCATTATAGGTTATTATAAGATGTTGACTATAGTCCCTGTTTTATACATTAAACATTTGTTGCTTGTTGTATATGTTTTTTAACTAGAAATCTAGCATTCTATTCATACTAAGTCAAATAGGTGGACTCAAAATATCATAAACTTTTTAGTTAGGCAAAAATTCATGTTTTCTAAAATATCTATATTATACATAATATTTATGTTGCTGTTCAGTTGCTAAGTTGTGTCTGACCATTTGCAACCACGTTAACTGAACGCATCAGGCTTCCCTGTCTTCACCATCTCCTGGAGCTTGCTCAAACTCAAGTCCATCAAGTCAGTGATGCCATCCAACTATCTCATCCTCTGTCGTTCCCTTCCCCTCCTGCCCTCAATCTTTCTCAGCATCAGGGTCTTTTCCAATGAGCTGGCTCTTCGCATCAGGTGGCCAAAGTATTGGGGCTTCAGCGTCAGTCCTTTCAATGAATATTCAGGGTTAATTTCCTTTAGGATTTACTGCTTTGATCTCCTTGCAGTTCAAGGGATTCTCAAGAGTCTTTTACAACACCACAATTCAAAAGCATCAATTCTTCTACTCTCAGCCTTATTTATGATCCAGCTCTCAGATCCGTATGTGACTACTGGGAGAACTGTAGCTTTGACTATACCGACGTTTGCTGGCACAGTGATGTATCTGCTTTTTAACACCCTGTCTGGGTTTGTCACAGCTTTTCTTCCAAGGAGCAAGCGTCTTTTAATTTCATGACTGTAGCCACTGTCTGCACTGATTTTGGAGCTCAAGAAAACAAAATCTGTCACTGTAACTGTTTTCATTGTAACTGTTCATACTCTGGGGGCTTCCCCGGTGACTCAGATGGTAAAGGATCTGCCTGCAATGCAGGAAAAATGGATTCAGTCCCTGGGTCAGTCAGATCCCCTACAGAAGGAAATGGCAACCCACCCCAGGCTTCTTACCTGGAGAATCTCATGGACAGAGGAGCCTGGTGGGCACAGCCCATGGGGTCTCAAAGAGGCAGACACAGCTGAGTGACTAACACTAGGGTCCACTTTTCCCATCTATTTGCCATAAAGTGATGGGGCCAGGTGTCATGATCTTAGTTTTCTGATCGTTGAGTTTTAAGCCAGCTTTTTCACCCTGGAGACTCTCTCATCCTGCTTCACAGAGTCATTAAAATGACCTGTTTGAAGACACGGAAGCGACCTCAGAGTCCGTCGACAGAGAAATGGGTAAAGAACACGTGCCACCTGGACACAGTGAAGGAGTGCCCAGCCATAAAAGAACGGAGCAGCGCTGTTGGCAGCCGCACGGGTGGGCCTAGAGACTGCCACGCTGACCGGAGCAAGTCAGACAGAAAGACAGACACTGCACGGATCTTGTGTGTGGGATCTAAAGTGTGGCACAAACGAAGCGACTTTTGAAACAGAAACCGAATCATGGACGTAGAGGAGAGACGGTGGTTGCCAAGCAGGAGGGGGTGGGGGAGGGGCGGACTGGGAGTTTGGGTCTGGCAGGTGCAAAGTATTAATATTATATACAGGATGAATGAGGGCTTCCCCGGTGGCGCTAGCGGTAAAGAACCCGCCTGCCAATGCAGGAGACTCATGAGGTGTGATTTCGATCCTTGGGTTGGAAAGATCCCCTGGAGGAGGGCGTGACAACCCACCCAAGTATTCTTGCCTGGGGTGTCCCATGGACAGAGGAGCCTGGTGGGCTATGGTCCATAGGGTTGCAAAGAGTTGAACACGACTGAAGTGACTTAGCATGCAATGTGCATAAGATGAATAAACAAGGTCCTACTGTTCAGCACAGGGAGCTGTATTTGATGTCCTGGGATAAGCCATAATAGAAAAGAATATTAAAAAATAATGCATATATGTGTGTATAAATAGAACTGAGTCACTTTGCTGTCCAGCAGAAATTAATACAACACTGTAAATTAAAAATACTTATTATCTGGCTTGATATTTGCAAGCTGGTGAGCAGAGTGTTGAGATGCAAGACACAGGCAGGTACCCCTGCCGTGAATGCGGGGGTCTCCACCTTGCTGCAGCCCCTTAGGATGGCAGGGCTCGCGCGCCCTCTGGCGGTGGCGGAAGGCTTCGCGGGCAGATGGTCAGTTGGGAGCAGCCTTGCTGGGTGGGAGCCGCTGGGTCTTGCTAACCGCAATCCCCTACCTGGAGGGCGACGCTCAACCTTGTTTGACCGGAGAGTCACCTGTGGGGGGTCATCCATTCAGAAAGCCAATCAAGGAGCTGGCTTCACTCCGCAGAGAGTGACGGAAAGATGATGCTCAGTTCGTCTGTGAGGGTCATTCTCTCATCTTCCTGCTCTCTCTGCTTTCCCGGGTGTTACAGCGGCGGCCGCAGAGCTGAAGTCCTGCACAGGGTTCAAAACAAATGCCAGCGTGGAGTCCCGCCCCAGGCCACAAGCGCCAGGCCCTACACGAAGCCCACAGAGCCGGAGCCCAGAACCGAGGGCCCCTCCGAAGCTGACCGAGTCCCTTGGTAACCATTGCCAAAAGCTCCCCGATCACCACTAACAAGCCTCCTGACCCCAAATTAGGCAAGAATGCCCACCCCATACTCACCCATAGCGCCTGAACCAACCACCTAATGCCAGCCTTCCAGCAGGAATTTTCTTTGTCTTGAGGCTGTAAAACTTTGCTGCTAACCCACAAAAACTGTCAGCTCTCCCTGGTCTGTCAGGAGGTCAGTCCACTGTGCTCGCAGTGCCCACTTATCTCTGCTCTTCGTTCTCAATGAACTCACTCTCTTCTGAAATGCCCTTTGTCTGGAAGTTCTTTTCCATCCCAAGTCTGGACTGCCCCAACAGGGACCAGCACTTTCAGCCTACGAGGGGCACAGGCGTCCTGTGCATCTGGAGGGGACCCTTGCTGAGAGCCCACGCTGGCACCTAATCCTGGACTTCCAGCCTTTGGGACCATGAAACGGTCAGTCTCAGCTGTTGAAGCCCCCTTGTCTGTGGGACCTTGTGAAGCCTCCTTGTCTGTGGGACTTTGTGAAGCCCCCTTGTCTGTGGGACCTTGGGAAGCCCCCTTGTCTGTACAGACACATGAGCCAAATCAGCCCGGATCAACTTTATCTGTTCCCAGACCAGAATTTCTGCCACTTGCTCGTCAAATGACAGCATCAACAAGTGTAAATCAAACCCTGCCTCACATTCTAGTGTAACAGAAAGCAGAGTGGCAGGAGACACACACCCGTCGCGCAGAGAGCAGGCGATTCTGGGATCCCAAGCGCGTGCAGCTGGTGACAGCTCAGAAGAACACATCCATCCCTCACATGGTGTTACTGAGTCAAGGTCTTACTGCTTTTTGCACGACAGGCCAACCAGTCGAGAGATGGACGAGGTGTTGGGGGCAGGAGGAGCCACTTTATCGGGAAAGCCGGCAGACCAAGGAGATGGTGGACTGCTGTCCCAGAGAACCATCTTGTCCGAGCCTGGATGCTAGTCTCCTAATTTTTTAAAGGTTTTAATTTTATATTGTAAAACAGCCTATGAACAATGTTGTGATTGTTTCAGGTGGGCAGCAAAGGGACTCGGCCATATATATATACGCATATGTATCCACTCTCCCCCATATTCCCCTCCCAGCCAGGCTGCCGCATAACACTGAGCAGAGCTCCATGTGCTGTACAGGAGGTCCTTGCTTGTTATCCACTTTAAATATAGTGTATACATGTCCATCCCCAATCCCCTACCTCTTCCCCTCATTGTCCCCACCTGG
The DNA here is from genome assembly GCA_006408695.1 of Aepyceros melampus. Lineage (NCBI taxonomy): Eukaryota > Metazoa > Chordata > Mammalia > Artiodactyla > Bovidae > Aepyceros > Aepyceros melampus. The sequence continues at coordinate 37,270 of SJXQ01004753.1, forward strand.
GAACCATGTTAGTTTTCTTTATAGAAAAAAGAGTGGGGAGGCGAGGAGCTCACATATTAAAAGGTGTAGAAGGTAGTGCTCAGCCATGTCCAACTCTTTGTGGTCCATGGACTGTGGCCCACCTGGCTCCTTTGCCCTTAGAATTTTCCAGGCAAGAATACTGGAGTGGGTTGCCATGCCCTCCTCCAGGGCATCTTCCCCACCCAGGGACTGAACCCCCGTCTCCTGCATTACAGGTGGATTCTTTACTGCTCAGCCACCAGGGAAGCCCATGGAAGGCAGTAAGTAGTTGCACATATTTCCTGACTCCAGGCAGACTCCGAGGGGATGGGTTAATTTCTTTTTTCCTGTGGCCGCTCACAGGTGGGCCTGGTCAAGGTGTTTCCTGTGAGCTGAATGAAGTTGTTTCAGCTTAATGCTCAGTCAGGGGAGGCAGGGTTCCGAACACGGGCCACTGTGTATACTTGAGGCTATGGGCGCTGGCCCTCTAGGGATTCACTTGTAGCAAAAGCAACAGAATACGTGGGTTAAAGGGAAAGAAAACTCCAGTACGGAGTCAGGCTGGTTCTTCCCAGGTCCCTTGAGGGCGTCCTAGGATTTGACCCCCCGCCCCCGGCTCTTCTGTCCATGGGATTCTCCAGGCAAGAATACTGGAGTGATTTGCCATTACCTTCTCCAGGGTATCTTCCTAACCTAGGGATCAAACCTGTGTCTCTATGTTTCCTGCATTGGCAGGCGGGTTTCTTTGCCACTAGGGCCATCTGGGAGGCCTCTAAAGGTTGTTACTATGGGCTGAATTGTGTCCCTGAATTCACAAGTTACTTCTAACTCCCAGTATCCCAGAATGTGGCTGTATTTGGAGATACACTCTTTAAAGAGGTGATTACGGTCAAGTGAGGTCACTAGGGTGGGCTGTAATCCCACAGGACTGGGGTCCTTGTAGGAAGAGGAGGGATGTGGGGAGGAGACAGCCGTCTACCTGCCCAGGAGGGGTCCTCAGGAGGGCCAGCCCTGCCCACACTTGGATCTCAGATTCCAGCCTCCAGGCCTGGAGACAGTGAAAGTCTGATGTCTAAGCCTCCAGGCTGTGGTGTTTGTTACGACTGTCCTGCTGACTGATACAGTTGAGATAAGAACGCGACAGAACAACAGCGCTACCCGCCTGGTCCTGAGCTGCAGGACATATTTGGGTTAAGATGATTTCAAAACGAAAGCAGGTAGATAGATCTTTTCTCGTACCTGGGAGGTCTTTGCTTTGCTCCTGAATCACAGAAGGCTCTGGAACAACACTCTTCCTGTGAACTGACAAATAGAGTCTAGAGCCTCTTCCTCCTTAGGGCCTCTGTTCCTGGTAAGGATGCAAAGAATCCAAGGTCTCACCCATTGCAAGAAAGTTTATCAACGATAAGGAAAGAAAGAACAGGTTGCAAAGTCAGACATGACTGAGCACGCACAAAGAGAGAGCAGAGAGAACACCTCAAGAGAGAGGCGGGCCATGCCAAGAGAGGCAAATGGCCCGGGAGGCCTGGAGTACAGATTTTAAGGCAGGGTCGTTTGCATAACCCAGGGGTGGGGGTTGTTGTTTCACAGCCTTGATTGACAGCTGTAGGTTATATGCAAGATGCTCTACTGTGCATGTCCTTCTCACAGTTCAGCTCGTTATAATTAGATGTGTGTGTTCGTGGAATGGGCTTCCCAGGTGGTGCTGGTGGTAAAGAATCTGTGTGCCAATGCAGGAGATGTAAAGGACTTGGGTTCAATCCCTGGGTTGGAAAGATCCCCTGGAGGAGGGCATGGTAACCCACTGCAGTATTCTTACCTGGAGAATCCTGTGGACAGAGGAGCCTAGTGGGCTACAGTCTGTGGGGTGGCAAAGAGTTGGACACGACTGAACCGAATTAGCATGCAGGCATGTTCATGGAATATTTATGAGCAGTTAATGAGTCCAGTGGCCACCAAAGATTACTTTAGTACAGGATAACGTGAGGCGTGCATTTGTGCTAGAGTAGGGAAAGTCCCACCAGTTGGCAGTAAGGGTTTTCTAGCCCCCGACTATTTTCGGAGGACTGGTGGGCATATTAGGGGCTGTACTGGTGAATTGCTTGATGAGATTAGGCAGCTATTGGATGCTTAGCTGAAGGGGCTTCTTGTGGGGCTTGATGTTGGGAAATGAGAAGAGATCGTACTTGTCATTTATATTCTTTTTCTCTTGATTTCCATCCTGGATATTCTGAATTTCTTATTTCTGTTAGAGAAGAAATGTAATTCTCTCACCAGAACCATGAATTTCACTTCAAGGAGCTACCCCATCACTCAGGCTTGAAGATTCTTCTTGGTGGGAATGATACTTAACATTTTGAAATAACCTATAAGGGAAAATAATCTGAAAAAAATTGATATGTATGCACATATAACTGAAAACAACAAAACAACGTTGTAAACAAAATTATACTTCAATAAATAAATAAATAAAATTCTTCCTGGAGACGCGAATAGAAGATTGTGCAAAAAGAAATAAAAAAAACCCAGGGGGTTGAGTGTAAACTGATTCTCTGTTTCATGCACTGAAGGTTTTTTTTTTTTTTTAATGTTTATTATTTATTTGGCTGCACTGTGTATTAGTTGAGGCACAAGGGATTTAGATCTTCCTTGCAGCATGCAGACTCTTGGTTGCAGCATGTAGGGTCTAGTTCCTGAGCTGGGGATTGAGCCTGAGCCCCCTGCAATGGGAGCATGGAGTCTCAGTCACTGGATCACCAGGAAAGTCCTCGCCTGAGGTATCTCTAAAACACTGTCCACAGAGAGACTTCTGAAATACAGATTTAATCTTTATTGGCTTCCAGAGTAAGGGAAGGAATCTCCAGAGAGGTATAAACTAATGTCAGTCTCTACTTCAGAGAGACTGACTCAATTACACATGGTCATCCTTAGATTCTACATTAACTTACGTGGCCTGCTCCTTTCTTTTCCACTTTCATCCTCAAATGCATCCAGTCCTGTGTTCTTTCTGCTGAAAAATAAAGATTATGTAGGTAGTCCTGCTCTCCACTATTATTATTCTAACTCCCGATCCCCATTGTTACACATTCTGGAATAACATGTAATATGAACGTGGCTTGCAAACTTTGATAAATTCATGGACACAAATGTTTCAGGATACTGAAAAGCGTGCTATGGGAAAATTGGGAAATATAGGAAAACCAACGCCTTATACTTTGGAATGTAGGAGAATTCCCAAGGAAAGAGTCCCACTCCAGGGTCTCCGGAGCCCCAGCAGAAGTGAAGGCACAAGACGCTATGGCATGATGTCCTGGACCACGTGTGTACCAGGCGACTCCATCAACATGAATGCCAGTCGCTCTTCTCTTCTTCTCTCCCAGGGCCTGCCATGATGGCTTCGTGAATATCTTCTCAAATGTGTTGTCTGATTTCTGAAGGATCGTCAAGTTTGTTATGGGTTATATCTTGGCTTAAATTTGACACATCTCTGATTGGTCAGTAGAGTAATAAGGCTCTCATTTCTAAGAGTTGTTAAACAATTTTTGGTGGTTCCTGCAGACCATTATGCCCTGGAGGAAGGCATGGCAGCCCACTCCAGTGTCCTTGCCTGGAGAATCCCATGGACAAAGGAGCCTGGCGGGCTGCAGTCCACGGGGTTGCAAGAGTCAGAAGCAATTGAGGCACCTTAGCGCGCATGCACATTCCCAGCAATTTTATTTATAAAACCTGAAAATCTGTACAACACAGTCTTTGAAATAGTCATCCGTGTGTAAATGGCTGAACAAGTTATTATGTGCTCATGTAATGGAAAACCACTGCTGCTGCTGCTGCTAAGTCACTTCAGTCATGTCTGACACTGTGCGACCCCATAGACGGCAGCCCACCAGGCTCCCTCGTCCCTGGGATTCTCCAGGCAAGAACACTGGAGTGGGTTGCCATTTCCTTCTCCAATGCACGAAAGTGAAAAGTGAAAGTGAAGTCGTTCAGTTACTAGGCAATAAAAAAGAACAAGCTTGGATGTATTTGCTTTGTGTAGAGTTCTTTAAAAAGTAAAAGGAACCTATGGCTATTAACACCTAATCAGATGGGCTAACAATTAGAGGAAATTGATTACAAGGGGATAAGTGACAAGTTGGGAGGTTACACATATTCTACGTCTTGGTTTTGAGTGGTGACAGAATGCATACATTCATCAGCAGTAAAATGATGTCTTCAAAAAGGATGCATTTTAACGTAGTGAATCATTGAGTCAAAAAAAAAAAATGGCTGCAATAGGTCATAGTTGTGGCACAATGGATCTTTAGTTGCAGCAAGCAGGATCTAGTTCCCTGAGCAGGAATCTAACCCAGGCCTCCTGCACTGGGAGTCTTAACCACTGGACCACTAGAGAAGTCCCTCCATCAATTAAAAAAAAAATAGATTCAAACTTGTAGCCAGACAGTAAAACCACATGACTTGCAAAGAATAAGACCAACAGATGACATCTTGGCAGAAATGATGAAAGTCAGAAATCAGTGGAATGAAATCTATGATATTCTAAAGACAGTAGTGCCCATAGAGAATTATGCATCAGTAAGGAAAAAAGAATCATCCAGAAATAAAGGGAAAGGTGCAACTGAAAGGACGCAGAGCTTGGCTGTTGGGATCCTCTGGGAATACTGCCCTAGATGTGCCCAGGAAGAAGGGGTATCGTACCTGCAGAACCTCTGAGAACTCTGAGGGTCCACTGTTACTACACTTTTCCTTGTGTAGGCACTCAAGTAGTGGTACAGTCATTGCCAGGCACACTGGCTGTGGAGTCACAGGGTCCTCTTATGGAAAACTGGCCTCCCCTGCAGGTCCCAGGTCTCAGGTCAGAGCACCAGCTCAGGTCTGGAACCTGGAAGAATGGTCATGACTTGTCAAATTGTGTTCTTTACAAGGAGAACAGATTCTTACGGGACTTACATAAATACACGTATTGCCATGAAACATAAGAATATTTACTGGGAGTTCCTGAATACTGGGGGGATCAGCAAGGGAGAAAATGATAAGTGTTTCAACTTTTGTTTACAAAAGTACACTTTACCAAATCCACAAACAATAACTGCTGGAGAGGTTGTGGAGAGAAGAGGAACCCTCCTGCACTGTTGGTGGGAATGTAAAGCGGTACAGTCACTACAGAGAACATTATGGAGGTTCCTTAAAAAACTAAAGATAGAGCTACCAGAAAAAACTAACAATTTAGCTACCTTAAACAACTAAAAATTAACTATGCAACCCCACTCCTGGGGACGTATCTGGAGAAACACAGTATCTAACAGAAGAAACACAGTATCTAACCCAGTGCTCATTACAGCACTGTTTACAACAGCCAAGACATGCAAGCAACCTAAATGCCCACTGACAGGTGAATCGATATAGGAGACATGGCACAGGGCTCCCCCGGTGGCTCAGCAATAAAGAACCCACCTGCCAGTGCAGGAGACACAGGCTTGATCCCTGGTCCGGGAAGATCCCACCTAAGCCCGTGTGCCACAGATCCTGAAGCCCACGTGCCCTACAGCCTATGGCCCAGAACAAGAGATGCCCACGTACCACACCTAGAGAGGAGACCCTACTCACCACAACTAGAGAAAAGCCCTCCCAGCAATGAAGACCCAGCACAAATAAATAAAGTGCTATACTCAACATGCCAGCAAATTTGGAAAACTCAGCAGTGGCCCTGGACTGGAAAAGCGCGATTTCCATTCCAATCCCAAAGGAAGGCAATGCCAAAGAATGTTAAGACTGCTGCACAATTACACTCATCTCACACATTAGCAAAGTAATGCTCAAAATTCTCCAAGCCAGGCTTCAACAGTATGCGAACCGAGAACTTCCAGATGTTCAAGCTGGATTTAGAAAAAGCAGAGCAACCAGATCAAATTGACAACATCTGCTGGATCATAGAAAAAGCAAGAGAATTCCAGAAAAGCATCTACTTCAGCTTCATTGACTATGCCAAAGCATTTGACTGTGTGGATCACAACAAAATGTGAAAAATTCTTAAAGAGATAGGAATACCAAACCACTTTACCTGCCTCCTGAGAAATCTGTATTCAGGTCAAGAAGTAACAGTTAGAATCGGACATGGAACAATGGGCTGGTTCAAAATTGGGAAAAGAGTATGATATCAAGGCTGTATATTGTCACCCTGCTTATTTGACTTATATGCAGAGTACATCATAAGAAATGCTGGACTGGATAAAGCACAAGCTGGAATCAAGATTGTTGGGAGAAATATCAATAACTCAGATATGCAGATTACACCACCCTTATGGCAGAAAGTGAAGAGGACCTAAAGAGCCTCTTGATGAAAGTGAAAGAGGAGTGTGAAAAAGCTGGCTTAAAACTCAACATTCAAAAAATGAAGATCATAGCATCTGGTCCCATCACTTCATGACAAATAGATGGGGAAACAATGAAAACAGTGACAGAATTTATTTTCTTGGGCTCCCAAATCACTGCAGATGGTGACTGCAGCCATGAAATTAAAAGATGCTTGCTCCTTGGAAGAAAAGTTATGACCAACCTAGATAGTACATTAAAAAGCAGAGACATTACTTTACTGACAAAGGTCAAACTAGCCAAAACTATGGTCTTTCCAGTAGTCATGTGCGGATGTGCAAGTTGGACTAAAAAGAAAGCTGAGTGCAGAAGAATTGATGCTTTTGAACTGTGGTGTTGGAGAAGACTCTTGAGAGTCCTTGGACTGCAAGGAGATCCAACCAGTCCATCCTAAAGGAGATCAGTCCTGGGTGTCCATTGGAAGGACTGATATTGAAACTGAAACTCCAATACTTTGGCCACTTGATGTGAAGAGCTGACTCATTTGAAAAGACATTGATGCTGGGAGAGATTGAGGGCAGGAGGAGAAGGCGACAACAGAGGATGAGATAGTTGAATGCCATTACTGACTCAATGGACATGAGTTTGGGTAAACTCCGGGAGTTGGTGATGGACAGGGAGGCCTGGTGTGCTGCAGTCCATGGGGTCACAAAGAGTCAGACACGACTGAGCCACTGAACTGAACTGATGCCATTTTTACATCAGGACTACACAGCACAGAGAGACAAGTGCCTAAAACCACAGAAGTCTGAAATGGGACAGCTATCGAAGCCAGCAGTCACAGGTCTCCTGAAAGAGGCAGTCCAGGACCAAAGACGAGCCTACCACACAGCAAAGGTGGCCTCGTCCTGACCAGCCTTCAACCATCGAAGCCACTGCCCAGCCCAGGAGGCAGGTTCCTTCCAAAAACAGGGCCCCAGGAGATTCCAGTGAGCAACGTAGAAGTCACTCTTGATGACACTGATCTCCTAGTGATCAATCCTTTGTGTTATTAGAATACTGCTACTAGAGCATTACGGATCTGCAGTCCAAAACCATCTAAAATGCAGTGCACCCTGCCAGCTACTGAGGGGTTTCACTAGTTCCAGCTTCCGGAAGGACCTGCTGCTGTGCTGCCGGCCCCCGTCTGCCTCTGAGCCCCGCTCTGAGCTGCTCAGCCCTCACTCCCTCCTGTGTCTTCCTCCACACTGTTCCCCAGCCCTGCCCCTTTCCACCCTATGGTGTCCTCCTCTTCAGCAGCTTCAGCTCCCACTTACGATGTTTGCTAAATCTACACCTCCAGACCACAGCTCCCTTCCAAAATCTTGGCTATCTGGACATCTTTACGTGGGTGTTCCACAAACAATCCCAAATCAACATAAGTAAAAATGAATTATCTATTATCTTCTAATTATCTTACTGACTTCCTTCTTCAGTCTGCTTTAAAACTTAAAAAAAATTTTTAAATTAAAGTATCATTGATTTACAATGTTGTGTCAATTTCTGATGTACAACAAAACAACTTGGTTATATGTATGCATATATATTCTTTCTCAGTTTCTTTTCCATTATAGGTTATTACAAGATATTGAATACGGTTGCCCGTGCTACCCGGTAGGTCCTTGTTGTTTATCTATTTTATATCCAGCAGCTTGCACCTACTATATACAGTACAGCTTTTGAGTACATCATACAAATGTTAATTGCTCAGTTGTGTCCGACTCTTTGCGACCCCACAGACTGTAGCCCGCCAGGCTCCTCCGTCCATGGGATTTTCCAGGCAAGAATACTGGAGTGGGTTGCCATTTCCTTCTCCAGGGGATCTTTCCAACGCAGAGACTGAACCCGGGTCTCCTGCCTTGAGGGCAGACTTTACTGTCTGAGCCGCGCGGAAGCAAACGCACTAGCTAATTAGCGGGAGGGGTAGGAGCCCAACCCAAGCCCTCTGATCCCAAAGTCCCCCTGGCGCCCTCCAGTGAGCCCACGTTTCAGATCTAGCGGACAGGGTCCTGCATGGTGATGCAATTGTAGCAATAAGAGCATGCATTGACGAGTGCACACTTGGGGGACAGTGTTAAATACGGCGTTATTCGTCGGCAGTTGGAGGAGCAAGTCTAGGGCTGAAGAGAGATGGAGGCTGACGATGTGTGTTCAGGAACTGAGTGATGAGCAAGATGCCATGTGAGCGGATGAGATCAGATTCAAGGCCGTGGTTTAAAGAAGCCAGGACAGAATGCTGGGGAATACAACCTGGAAAACGTCAGCGTCTCAGTTCAGTTCAGTTCAGTCGCTCAGTTGTGTCCGACTCTTTGCAACCCCATGAATCGCAGCACGCCAGGCCTCCCTGTCCATCACCAACCCCCGGAGTTCATTCAGACTCACGTCCATTGAGTCCGTGATGCCATCTAGCCATCTCATCCTCNTACTCTTACCTGGAGAATCCCATGGAGGGAGGAGCCTGTTAGGCTACAGTCCATGGGGTCATAAAGAGTCAGACACGACTGAATGACAGGCCATTTTTTTTTAAGGCCATTGCTCTGCTTTTATTATGAATTGCAATTTAAACCCTGAAAGAAGAAATCTATTGTAGAGTTTGGATTATTTCCCAGTAGATGAATTGATGGAATAACAAAACAATTAAAGATGATTCCTTAATTGAGCCACAAAATTTTATGTATGTATATGAAGAGAGTTATTCACATATAATTTTATTCCTGTCCCCTTGTGGTATTCTGAGAAATTTGATTGAAGCTATATATAAAAGAAATTACTTTATTATGATAGTTAAACTACTGGTATGATTATATGTGTACATTCAGAATCCATTAGTCCAGTGGCCATAAAGATGAGTGTCCTCATCCCCTGGGGAAGAAAATGTTAGCATTCTATTTCCATTTATTTTTATCTCACTGTCATCTAATTTATATTTTGTGTATATTTTTAAAATGTCATAATATATTAGAATAGCAACACATATAAAATATTTTTACATAATATAATTAGGTCACTGACAGTGTGTTGTAAAATGGAAAATAATTTGGAGATTGGTTCTTTAGGAAACAGAAAATTATCAAAATTTGCTGCATAAAATGTTAATTAATTTGGAGGAGTTTACCAACAATTTTTTAATGAAACCAGCTCAACTGAAGAGAGGCAGAATATTCAGAACATCCATGTTTGCATGAGTTTGCATAGAGCCTCAGAGATGGAAGTATTTTTGAAGTTGGATGGAAGACCAAGAGACCTGACTGGACAGGGGAAAACTCAAATGCAATAAGGCATGTTTGCTCCCCCCAGTGTGGTCTAAGTTTTTTTTCTTTAAATCACCTCCCTTTCTTCACCTTTATTCCCTAAACCCATCCCCTACTTTACTATTTCTTTTCCCGTAGTAGAGATCACCTGTTAACATGCCATATAATGTACTTGGATTCATGTTTATTGCAGATTATCTGTCTTCCCCCAGCTAGAATATCAGTTCCATGAGAACAAGTGTCTGCCTGCTTTTTTTATAGATGTAAACTAAGGACCTATAGGAGTTTCTGTGTCAAGGAGAAATTAAGTTATTGATCAACTGGTTAAATGACCAATAGCAGAGTACTGGGCAGGCCTATAGGTTTCAAAATTTTGTGGTTTTATTAGCTATGGTAAATAAGCTATTCTGCAGTTAATATTACAAGTTAAGAACATTTCTGTTTCTTTTATCAGCATAAACATAAACTACATTTGAAGATAAGCTTTTAGACCCAACATGATAACTAAGAGGCATGTTTGAAAATATATATATACTAGTTGATTTGTTTACTTTATCCAAAATATAATTTTATTTCTTTTCAAAAATGTTTCCTTACCTAGGTGTGTCAATATATATGTTTATATACATAAATAAAATTCTATCTCATCAAAGCTATGGTTTTTCCAGTAGTCAGTATGGATGTGAGAGCTGGAGCATAAAGAAACTGAACACTGAGGAATTGATGCTTTTGAGCTGCGATGTTGCAGAAGACTCTTGAGAGTCCCTTGGACTGCAGGAGATCAAACCGGTCAACACTAAAGGAAATCAGCCCTGAATATTCACTGTAAGGACTGATATTGAAGCTGAAGTTCCAATACTTTGGCCACCTGATACAAAGAACTGATTCATTGGAAAAGACCCTGATGCTAGGAAAGATTGATGGCAGGAGGAGAGGGAGATGGCAGAGGATGAGATGGTTGGATGGCATCACAAGTCAATGGACATGAGTTTGAGCAGGCTCCAAGAGATGGTGGAAGACAGGGGAAACTGATGTGCTGCAGTCCATGCGGTCTCAAAGACTTGGATATGACTGAGTGACTGAACTTAACTGAAGGTATGCATGTGTGTTATGTACATAACATAATGATTATATGATCATTATACATAGGTCACATTGACAAATAATGTTATTTTAGTTTCAGGTATCATTATACATAGATAATATTGAATATAATGTTATTTTTGGTTCAAATGTACAATATTATTGTTTGATATGTATTGCAAATGGATCGTCACAGTAAGTCTGGTGAACATCCATCACTAGAAATAGTTACAATATTCTTCTTGCAATGAGAACTTTAAGATCAGTGTTCAAATAGCCAATAAGCATAGTCCCTTTTTGACTTAGTGCAGTTAAATGAGAAATTGGCTAGAATCTTAGAATCAAAGAATCATGTTGAAACAGTTGAGTTGAATCAAACTTCTCAGTGCCAACTCATATAGAGCTTTCTTGGAAAATCCATCCCTGATTAGGCCTGCCAGGCTCCCATCATACATGATATGGTGTGCAGGCATATATTGGTGTTTAAGGCTTATGCTATCTTTTCCACTTGTCCATGCATTTCTTTCTTGACATCTTTCAGTGCTTCATCCATCTCCTGTCTTCACTATCCAAACAGGTTATAATTATGGTAGAAGACATCTAAGTAGCTAGAATCACAATTGCTGCCCATGGGGTATTTTGGAAAGAGGCTGTGAAGGAGTCCTTCCAGTTTTAGAGTTTCAGTGTTTTAGAAAGCTTTTCAGTTTGAAGTGTCCATCAATACAAATATATCTCATGAATGAACACTGTATAGTTATTTATTTGATTAGAGATTAGCTGACCATCTGCTGAGAGTAAGGCAATGAAGGGTTAGCAAACAAGGGAGGTTTCAGGCAAAAGGAACGTCACAGTAAGTCTGGTGAACATCCATCACTAGAAATAGTTACAATATTCTTCTTGCAATGAGAACTTTAAGATCAGTGTTCAAATAGCCAATAAGCATAGTCCCTTTTTGACTTAGTGCAGTTAAATGAGAAATTGGCTAGAATCTTAGAATCAAAGAATCATGTTGAAACAGTTGAGTTGAATCAAACTTCTCAGTGCCAACTCATATAGAGCTTTCTTGGAAAATCCATCCCTGATTAGGCCTGCCAGGCTCCCATCATACATGATATGGTGTGCAGGCATATATTGGTGTTTAAGGCTTATGCTATCTTTTCCACTTGTCCATGCATTTCTTTCTTGACATCTTTCAGTGCTTCATCCATCTCCTGTCTTCACTATCCAAACAGGTTATAATTATGGTAGAAGACATCTAAGTAGCTAGAATCACAATTGCTGCCCATGGGGTATTTTGGAAAGAGGCTGTGAAGGAGTCCTTCCAGTTTTAGAGTTTCAGTGTTTTAGAAAGCTTTTCAGTTTGAAGTGTCCATCAATACAAATATATGTCATGAATGAACACTGTATAGTTATTTATTTGATTAGAGATTAGCTGACCATCTGCTGAGAGTAAGGCAATGAAGGGTTAGCAAACAAGGGAGGTTTCAGGCAAAAGGATGAGAACCTCTTGGAGAAAGTGGACACATGATTAAGGAGACCATAACTTTATTTGGTTAGGTTTTGTTTAGGCTGGCTCTGTAAAGGTATGGGCTGTTTCCATTTGATTTCCATTCATCCTCTATGCTTTACAATGTATGTCTTATTTAAGTGTTGAAAGTGACTAATGACTTACTACTTGTTATCACTGGGTAGTCCTGCTTTGGTTCTGGTATTTCAGCATTCCAGATATGCTTATTTCTATCATTTGCCTCAGAACCTTAACATTTTTTTGGTGATTTCTGGTACTAAGATGATGAAATACAGGAAAAGAGAGCTCAGGTGCTTTTGGATAAAACCTTAATTTATCTCCTCCCTTCTCTCTGACTTTTCATTGAACATCCTCTATGCTTTACAATGTATGTGTTATTTAAGTGTTGAAAGTGACTAATGACTTACTACTTGTTATCACTGGGTAGTCCTGCTTTGGTTCTGGTATTTCAGCATTCCAGGTATGCTTATTTCTATCATTTGCCTCAGAACCTTAACATTTTTTGGTGATTTCTGGTACTAAGATGATGAAATACAGGAAAAGAGAGCTCAGGTGCTTTTGGATAAAACCTTAATTTACCTCCTCCCTTCTCTCTGACTTTTCATTGATTGCTAGTCATATATTGCTGGATGCCTTTTTTGACTCTTTATGTCTGCCTCATTCCTTGCATATGGTCAAGGTCTATTTCATTTCCTGTATCTCTCACATCCTTTGTGTCTTTTCACTTGGCAGAGCCCTCTTTGATTTTTAGTGTCATAATATTCCCAGCTCTCTCTGGTCTCTTTATTTTTCTCTACCAGTCCCAACAGCCACAACTCCTCAATCCACATTAAAGTTTCTCTTTTCTAATTCTGGACATTTTGCTCTCTTGGACTAAATGTTTTGGTTTCTTGTTGCTTTGTAGAATAAAGACAAACTGTCCAAATTGGTATATATGATTCTCCTTAATGCATAAAAATCCATACAAGCATTTCTTCATTCTAACCCTACAATAATATATACAGTATATCATGGGAGCATAATCATGAGAGGTACAACATGAATGATAAAAAACAAACATTTCTTGTGTTTTTGTCAGACTTGATTATTCACTGATATCTTATAATTCTATATGTATTAATATATCAGTTGCCTTGATCTAGGATGTCAAAGTTCCTTACTTCATAAGATGATCCTAAATGAATTGACAGATATACTGTTTCCCTTTTTCCATATCAATATCCCATCAACCTTTCAAAACTCCATCATAAAGCCATCCCATTTGCCTCATTCCTATGACACACTCAGATGGCTCCTGGCTTTACTTCAATCTACTGTAGCACCGTGTTGGCATCACATCTTATTCTTCACTTTACCATGCAATAAAGAAAATTGTGTGTTTATATCACCCTCTCCATCTCCACAAGTTGAGGGCCTGCTTCTGGAAAATAGAGACTTTTTTAAACCTCAGTTTAAGCCTCACTGTATCCATGACATGTGATTTACTAATCTATAAAGTCAGTGAACTTAAAAGGTTCTTTATTTGTTTCCATTCGGTAACCACTACTACTATTCTTGATATAGTAGGGTCATTTCTTCAAATGTAATCTTACATGGAAATCTGTAAAAGATGGGAAAATCGATGCTTTCTGGATGGCAAGGGAGTGATTGTTAAATCCTGTCCAAATATCCCATCTTTGGCTATTCCTGACTGACTCTATAATATATCTATAGCTCTGTTCAATATTGTCTGAAATCTGCAGTATTCACTTTATATGTCACAGTCAAGCAAGGAGAGCACTCTCAATGTCACCACCTCTGTTCTTGATGTAAAGTCCTAAATTTATGCTTGAAATAAATTTTATAAGAGACAAATACATGGAAATGTATGTGGTCTATTGGTGAGTGTATGTTTCCTCCAATTGATTGCCCTCTTTATTGCCAAATTTTCCCTCTAATAAATACCATCCTCTCTGCTGGAAATATAGAGATATTGAAGGAACAAAAAGTTAAGCAAGTAAAATAGAATTAGGTGTTTTAGGCAGTAAATGACATAGAAAGTGCTTACAGGGTTTTTTCATGGTCTTTTACCTTTGGAAGAAGAAAGTGAAAGTACAAGAAAGCTGACATTTTACATGCATGAAGGAGCCAAAGGAGGGATTGATAGTTTGCTTTGGGAGAGAGTATTCTGTAATATTCTAAAGGTTTGGGTCATCCCAGGTAGAGGCAGGGGCAGGACTCAGGAAAGAATAACCCTGCCTATGAGGGAAGAGGTTTGTTTTGCTGGACAGTGTTCTGTATGTGGGTGAAACTTTTCTTTGTCTAAAGGAAGATAGTTTTGCTGGATTCTGCCCTGAAGAATTGCCAAGCTTTGTTCATCTCTATATGGCCTTTAGTAACAACAAAAGAATACTTCTAATATAAAGGACAATTTTAGAAAAAAGAGGAGAGAAGGGAAAATGGAAATAAAAGTGAATATGAGATATTTGCTCTTAAGATATGCTCTTAAAAACGCATACATTTGGGTCCTTAAAAGGAAAGTGTTCTAACAGCATTTCATCCTTCATTACTCAAGTCCTTGACTCACTTTCCCTTTACTGCTTTTCCTTCCTTTTCTCTTATTCATCCCCCTTTCCCTTCTACCTTTGATTTCCCATTTTCTGTTTAAGAGGAATTACTGCTAAAGCCCTAGAGATGCTGCAACACCAGCCCAAGAACATCACTGACTTCTTAGCAGAGCCAGTCAAGAGAGTGGCCCTCATCTCAGGTTGTTTGGAGGCTGTCGAACAAGCTGAGCGTCCCTAATCCAGTCACATTGCTACAGTCTCAGTAGAGACTCAGTCGATTTGGAGGATTTTATAACTGGGGAATGACTAGGGCATGTTTGTAAGGCGAAATAATTAATGACTAGGATAGTTACTCTAAAAGGAAGGGAAAATGGCATCTCCTTCTCAGATAAATGGGTTTTTAAATCCAGCTTTCTGATCTCTTCAGTGTCTATGTGACCAGTTGGTCAATTGTCCAGAATCCACAGTGGTGGACAGATGCACTCCAGTATTTCTGCCAATCAGTTGTTCAGAGAGTTTATGATACATGGGTTTCCTGTGGGTCAGCTAGTAGGCAGCTGACTATGGGCTGTTTAATTTTCTCCAGATGGTGCTTGCAGAGTGAGGGAAACAGAGAGGCTCTGATTAAAAAGGAAACTACGAATTTGGAGATCCCCAACTTGTGAGTGTCCTGGAAAATCACAAGGATATCCTACAAGGGAAACACTTGTCAGTCAGGGAGAATTTCAGATCAGTCCGTCTGGACCAAGAAAAGGCTACAACAGCACCATGTAAGTCAGTGATGTCAGAACTTACCCTCTCATTACCATCTGCCCTGGTCCAGCATGGCCCAAGTGAAGATCCAGAGAGGCAGAGAGAAGGAACCTTGCAGAAATGGACACATCTGAACTTCCTGGTAGGTCCCCAGGCCTCAGCGGGGGAGAGGGAAACACTGAATAGGCTGAATACGAGGTGGAGCTGACACCTGACTGACCTGGCCTCGTGAAACCCAGAGTGACGGAGTGTGCGGAATGGCTGCAGGTGATGCAGCAGACGAGGGTGCGGTGGAGCGGGGGTGACGACAGCCCCTGGGGGAGGACGCGCCAGTCCACCTTTGTATCTGCTGTGGTCTCAGCCTTTGTGTCCCCCAGAAGTTTCAGATGATGAAATCCTGATTCCCATTGGTGGGGCCTTTGTGAGGAGATGGAGTTATAAGGATGGAGCCTCCTCAATGAGATGAGTATATAAGAGACACTCAGAGCTCCGGAGCCCTCCCTTCATGTGACTCACGTGGCTGAATTGCCTCTCTATGAATGCTTGAAGTTCTTGTACTTTTTTCACACTCTCTCTGGCACTTGATAGGATAGTTTCTGAGACTTCTTTCATACTCCACAGCTCTGTGACTAGATGATTCAGAGGTCTATTCCAGGAGTACAGTAATATGAGTATAAACTGACTAAGGTCTTCATTCTAAGCAACCAGAAGAAATGGTCTCATTAAAATAATCATAATTCAGTGGTTTTCGTAACATGTGATCTTTGCTCAGAGCAGCTGACCTGAAAAACTTTTGTTTTTTTCTACGTGTATGCAGAAATATTTGAAGATAGTAAAAGTTGCCAAATTATAAAATGTAAGCTATTAGTTCACACTTTGCTGAATTATTAAAAATCTAGGTTATGTTAGGAACTAATTCTTCTGATGAGGTTTAATTTATAACATGAAGAATTGTGATTTTTTCCTCTGAAATTCTACAACCACTCAGTGAGTTCTTTTATGTTGTGTATTTTTGTGAGAGAAATCTAAGTATTTTATGGCAAGTCAGTATGTGCCTGCAGTGCCTCACCCAGGAAAGAGGGATTCCACCTGTGCCCACATCATTGACACCCAGTGATTCGCTCATATTAATGAATCAAATGAGTCATTCCTATTGATTTTCGATTGGTAATTGTTTTGTAATTTTACAACAAAGAGACAAGGAAGAAGACATGACATTCCTAAACAGGCTTCTCTCCTCGGCTGATCCAAACACCAGCCCCCTGCTGACATTAGAAGAGTCTGTTTTGTGAACATGTGTCCAGGCAGAAAATGGCACAGCGTTTTCTTTAGTAACAGCATCAGTGGGATTCACAATTGAGGGTTCCCCCCCTAGTTCACTACTATTACCAGAATTCAGCATGAAAATCCCGGGGGCTGAAGATCTCTAGTTAATATGCTTCATTTCTTTACAACCATGAACTGTTTTAGTGGTTAAGAACAAAGAACTGAGTAGGATTAAATATAGTAATGCACATAAAATGCTGAGTAAAATGTGAGGCCATGTAGTAACTCTCAATAAACTTTCAATTTAAGCTTATTGAAAAACCCTTCCTCTTCTTTCTCTTTGACCTTTTCCTTACTTGATTATCCTCATTATTAATGAGCTTAACAGTGGAAAACAATGCTGGTGTCGTTAAGAAAGTTGTAGACAGAGAAGATAGTATTTTAAGGGGGGGATGCATGTGAAAATATTTTAAATAATGTTAGGATGAAGGATAATGCAGGAAATCAGAAAAAAAGAGATTATAACTGTGGAAATTTGGAGCTTCCAGAAATGATTGAGTCTTGATATGTAAACAGTGTTGTTCTCAGAACAGAGGCAATTCCTGCGGCCATGAGAAGCAAGGCAATGTGTTATAGGCCATTGTTGGGGAGACTTACAAATTAAGAATAAAAGGGGACAGAGGAGTCATTGAGAATGACGAATGAAGGTGTCAGAGAAGTAGAAGCAGAATCAGGAGAGCCTTGAAAGGCAGATGCGGGGGCTCGGGTGGTGCAGTATAGGACTCCCACGTAGCAGTCACTAGTAACAGGGAGTATGCAAAACTGGGGTGTGTTTCTTACGTATTCATGAATTTTTCAGTCTTATATTTTACACATGGAAGTTCCCATTCATTTCCTGTTTTCATACAGAATAGTGTCTAATGCATTGGTTGAACTAAAGTTGTCTGCATGGACATTTTATAGATGTGTTATTTATTTTGCTACTACAGATCTTTAGTCATCCCTTGATTTCACTCATGCTTAATCAAATGCATAATTTTTTTTCAATTTCTTACCCTTCCTCCACCTTTTTCTGCATGTACATTTATCATTACCTCTAATAATATGAAGCCTGGTAACCTACATACTGTTTCATTTGATCCAGTGAAAAACCCAGGTGAAAGACTCATGGTCATCTTTAGGGCTTCTTCTCTTTCTTCGGGAGTAGGTATGATATTGGTATGGCAGCAGATGATGTCATTGATATAGTACTTTTTGCCCTGGGCATATTTTTCATCCTGAAAGTGATCAGGCAATTAGTTAGGGTTGTTGGGCATTCAGTAGATGAACCCATTACCAGAACATTAACATGTTTGACATTCGTGCAATTTTTTTAACAGGGAGGATCACAAAACTTGAAAGTCATTCTTTTCCTATTTTTCTATACATTGTCTCTATAAAAAATAACTTTACATCTAACTTTTCTAACTTTTCCCTTCACTATTTTATTATTCTCTTTTTTTTTCTTTTTTAGTATTTGACCCAAATATAGTATTTTTATACCAACACTTGGTGCTTCCCAGGTGACGCAGTGGTAAAGAACATTCCTGCCAATGCAG
Organism: Aepyceros melampus; assembly: GCA_006408695.1. Classification (NCBI taxonomy): domain Eukaryota; kingdom Metazoa; phylum Chordata; class Mammalia; order Artiodactyla; family Bovidae; genus Aepyceros; species Aepyceros melampus. The sequence continues at coordinate 55,643 of SJXQ01004753.1, forward strand.
CAGATATAAGAAGACTCAAGTTTGATCCCTAGGTGAGGAACATCCCTTGCAAGAGGGTACAGCAGCATACTCCAGTATTCTTGCCTGGCCAGTCCTATGGACAGAGGAGGCTGTAGGGCTACAGTCAGTAGGGTTGCAAAGAGTTGGACACAACTGAAGTGACTTAGAATGCATGCATGCACCTCTATTTAACCATTTAATCTCTTGTTTACTGTGGGTGTGAGCCAATATATTCCCTTACAAAGAGTTATACAGTTATGACTTTGACTTTTCTCTGGATCCGCACACCAAAAACCTTAGTGTTCTTCCCAGGTGCAGAATACAATGTTGTTCATGATGGCAAAATGGTACATCATAAAAACATGGCAAAAAGTTATAGGAAATACTAAGCAATGGACTGAGAATAATAAAAGTAGAAAAATCTAGCTAACACATTGATAGAGAAAAACTAACCTGTAGCGAAAGCTATGAACATTTAAAGAGCTAACTTGGAAGAGTTGCAAAAAAAAACTGGACAGTCAAAAATAAAGGATGAAGAAAAATAGTGAGTAAAAAGAACTATGTGAATTTAATAGAAACCTTTAGCACCACTTTTTATTAGCTGTCTGCTGTACTGTGTGCTCTTTAATTGACCTAAAAGAATTAACATACAACTTTCAAATACCTTCATGAGAAAGAGAATAATTCTTTCCAATTGTAAACACTCCTTCTATTGTAGCCAAAAACTATTCACTTCAAATCTTAAAACAATAGTTTGTACCATTAAAAAAACTACCATTATTTGTTTTTGTGAACAGATTTCAGTTTTGTTTAATACATTCCATCCACCGAGTCACTGCAGAGCAGTTCTCATTTATTGGCTATTTACTCTGAGCCTGGAGAAGAAAACCCAGAGAGACACTGAAGCATCAGAAAATCAACATGCTTCCCTTAGTCACACCTAAAAGTGCTTTATGTCAGGTAGTATTATGGACTGAATATGTGTTCTTCAAATTCATGTGTTTGAGCCCTAAGTTCCAAAGTACTGTGTTTTGAAAAGGGTTCCGACATTTTGGGATCCCATAGACTGTAGCCCACCAGACTCCTCTGTCCATGGGATTGCTCAGGCAAGAACACTGGAGTGGCTTGCCATTCCCTTCTCCAGGGGATCTTCCAGACCCAGGGATAGAACTCAAGTCTCTCAAATTGCAGGCAGATTCTTTACCATCTGAGCCACCAGCGAAGCCCATTAACGTTAAATGAGCTCTTAGGGTGGAACACTCATCCAATAGGTTTAGTGTCTTCATGAAGTGAAACACCAGAGAATTCTCTCTGTGTCTCTGTCTTTTATTCTCTCTCTCTTCCCCACCCACCACCCTGTGTGAGGATGCCTGGGGAATCCAGCCTGGGAAGAAATAATTCTTACCAGAACCTCACCTTGCTGGCACCGTTATTTGGGACTTCTAGCCCCGAGAACTGTGAGAATTATTTATGTTGTTTATTCCACTGTTAAAATAAATTTCTGTTGTTGATTCCACTGAGTCTATTGTATTCTTTTATGGCATTCTTGGCTGACAAATACAAAATCATTTATTTTGGAAATTTACAAAAGAAAATGAATGAAAGGAAATTGAAAAATTATTGCACTTCTTAGGAATCTTTGAGATTTCACAAAATTTATCCTTTCTTCGATTTCCACATCTTATGAGCTTGATGGTGTCTTTGACCTAGAGTCTGTGTTATATGAAGTTTGGCTGATGCACCTTCTTGTTGAAAGGACAGTATAGCTGTCACTTACGTGAAGGTTCCATTTGGGAGCCTGGCCAGCTACAGTCCATGGGGTAGCAAGAATTGGACACGATTTAGCAACTAAGCCACCATCACCGCAGTACTTACAAATGCATTGAACATTATGTCGGAATGGTTAGCGATATCACGGGACAGCATGGTGGCGTTGAGAAACAGGTCTCTAAGGGAATCCAGGGGGATGTCAAACACGTCAGGACAGCAGATCGGGCATGTTTTGCCTTGGCACAAGAGCAGATTAGACATGACCACCAGCAGCAGCAGGCAGGACCCTGTTTAAATAAAACATGAGTCATTCTGAGATGATCTAGTCACCTGAGTTTATCAAATCCATTCTGAGGTGGGAAGCCTTCTCTTTCCTTGTTCCTCTGAGCAGGAGTGGTGCTCTAGTAGCCGGGATGGGGAAGAAGGAGGGCCTTCTGTGTAAATTTACATGGATGATGATATTTGCACAGATAGATAGTTGGAGAAGTAGGATACTCCCTGTAATTTTGTATTCCTGCCAGAAGTACTTCTGTGCTGTGCAAACATTTAGAACTTAATTCTGAGCCAGAGTGTTTAGGCCATTCATTTAAGACAGTTTAATGTTGGGACTCTGCAGACTCTGGCAGTGAGGCCCTCTAGGAGTTTGTAAATTTTTCACTCCCCATTGACAAATGCTTGCATTTTAGACACTGAAATGACAAGAAAAGTCCAGTTGACCTGTGTGGTTTACCATCACACTGGGATAAGAGTAAACACATGACTGACTGATCGCTACTATTGACTAAAAAGAGAATACTAAGAGAAAAAAGATACTGTACTTTGGATCTGCTCACTCACCCTAGTAACCCCATGCATGTCTTTGATACTTTCCCAAAAGCTTTAAAACATCTTAAAATTTGTGTTTCACAGGAACCCTGTGAGATAGACTTAATCTTCACTATGATCATCAAGTTATGTTAATGAAGATGTGATGACTTGGAGAGGGCAAGTAATTCCCCAGATTCCATTATTAGCAGATGCAGGTGACTGGGCACCAATACACTCATCTGTTCACTTCCTGATGTCACATCACACATGCCTGTGGCCCTCGGTCTGCATGTGTGTAACCGGGACCACATCCAGAGTGGTGATGACTCTGCTGAAAGAGAAAAATATTTTGTCTTTGACTGTAAAACAGCAGTGACCCTAGAACACTGGTTTTATCCACTTGTTCTGCTCTATAAAACACTCTCTGTTACAGTCTCACAATTATCAGTGTGGGGGCCTGGTTCTGCTGGCTAGCCTTTCTTCTAGGCACCTTGACAGCTCTTCTCCTTTTATGCGTCTTTAATCTTCTCGTTACATTTGTTTCTTCTCAAAAATAGCAAATACATCTCCAAATTTAATACAAGAATATTACCTGGTCAGCACCCAAGAAAACGTCATTGGCTTTGAGAACAAGGGCTGCCCTTTCCTGACTTTGACTTTTTAAAAATGTATCTGTCTGGTCAGGAGTACAATCTGAAAACCCATGGGGCTTAGTTTTTGAACCATTTCCAAACATCTCCTCTTTGATAGGAGAACTAGACCTTCATGCTTCCATGATGTATTGTAATATTTCAGAAATTATTCCTGGCCCTACCTTTAGCCAACAGAAGCATAAAATCATAGATTCTTCTATGCATGATTTTAATATTACTCTTCCTGTCCATCCTTTGTAAGTAAGCAGAATTTAAGACTGAAGTGAGCAAGAATTGAGTATGATAAAATAGAGATTTTATCGTCTTGAATGAGACCTGAACATGATTCTTTTTCCAATTTACCAGAAGAGTGGTAATTTAATTAAGGATAAGTTATCAGCATTTACTAGATTTTCTCTGCTCTTAGTTTAAAGGGGGAAGGTATATAAGAATAAAATAGTCATTTAAAATTAGGTGATGGAAATAAAAGAAGTGGTTCTCAAAAGGAAGACATATAAGTTGGAGAAATTTGGGACTATATCTCTCATCAACTAAAGAGTTTATTGTGACAGGCAAGAGAATTATAGCTTGTATACATAGACATAATTGTGTACATATATTGCTGTGTAAGTATACACGTGTTATGCCTAAATATATGCTTAATTCCTTCATGGAACTTTGGACCTTACAAATTCGATTTTATAAGACACAGTAAATATAGCTGCTGCTGCTGCTAAGTTGCTTCAGTCGTGTCCGACTTTGTGCGACCCCATAGACGGCAGCCCACCAGGCTCCGTTGCCCCTGGGATTCTCCAGGCAAGAACATTGGAGTGGGTTGCCATTTCCTTCTCCAACACGTGAAAGTAAAAGAAAAGTTGTTCAGTCGTGTCCGACTCCTTCTCACTCCATGGACTGCAGCCTACCAGGCTCCTCTGACCATGGGATTTTCCAGGCAAGAGTACTGGAATGGGGTACCATTGCCTTCTCCGAGTAAATATAGCAGAATACCCTAATTCCTAATGTAATTGATCATTTATTGGTAGATAACTAACTATATGATTTTTTTTTTCTGTTAAAATGTTATTTGTGTGTTTGCTTTGGTATCACATATATTAAATCATTGGAATAATACTGAGAAGATCAGCATGTCCCCTGCCCAAGGATGACACACACATTTGTGAAGTCTTCCATATTTTTCTGCAACAACTTCAAGGGTTGAGATTGGAAGGAATGTGGCAAGGAAGTTAAAGAAAGAGGGAACAAAGGTATACCTATGGCTTATTCAAGTTGATGTTTGGCCGAAAGCAGTACAGTATTGTAAAGCAATTATGCTTCAATTAAACATCAAGAAATTCAATTATTAAAACTGTTATTGGGGATCATATCACAGGTTCACATATCCATTGTATGACTAAAGATGGTCTGACTGGAAACTGATGACATCAATATCATTGGTTAGGGATTCATTTGAACTCTGGGAGTTGGTGATGGACAGGGAGGCCTGGCGTGCTGCGATTCATGGTGTCACAAAGAGTCGGACATGACTGAGTGACTGAACTAAACTGAACTGTGTGATTCATTAACTTTATAGTTGAATGGAAAAGTAAACTAAAAAACACTACTGTCTGTGATTCAGTGTCATAGCAAGCTACAATCATTGTCTGTGTTCGCTTTTAGGTGGTGTAGTGGACAAACTTTGAAACTGAGCCTGTTCCCAGAAGACCAGTCATGAGTCATGCCCAGGGTTTTTATTCCTGATGCTGGAGGTTTCTGTTCGCTGGTCACTAAAGCCGGAATTTTCTCTCCTGAGCATTCTCCGGGTCTATATCATGAGCACAAATCTTTATATTTTCGTTTTCTAATTTGATTCTCTTATTCTTTTGACCCAGACTATCAAGTCCCATTATGATGTATTTCTCAGACCCTTTAGTGCTTTGATTTTTCTGATGCTCGTTAGTGTATTTGCTTCAATGTCTACCTCTCTGAGTATGAAAACTACTCAGAGTATGAAAACTCTGAGCTGAAAACGCATCTACATAGTTCAGTTCCGTTCAGTTCAGTCACTCAGTCGTGTCTGACTCTTTGTGACCCCATGAATTGCAGCATGCAAAGCCTCCCTGTCCATCAACAACTTCTGGAGTTCACTCAGAATCACATTCATTGAGTCAGTGACACATTCCAGCCATCTCATCCTCTGTCATTTCCTTCTCCTCCTGCCCCCAATCCCTCCCAGCATCAAGGTCTTTTCCAATGAGTCAACTCTTCGCATGAGGTGGCCAAAGTATTGGAGCTTCAGTTTTAGCATCATTCCTTCCAAAGAAATCCTAGGGCTGATCTCCTTCAGAATGGACTGGTTGGATCTCCTTGCAGTCCAAGGGACTCTCAAGAGTCTTCTCCAACACCACAGTTCAAAAGCATCAATTCTTCGGCACTCAGCCTTCTTCACAGTCCAACTCTCACGTCCATACATGACCACAGGAAAAACCATAGCCTTGACTAGACGGACCTTAGTCGGCAAAATAATGTCTCTGCTTTTGAATATGCTATCTAGGTTGGTCATAACTTTCCTACCAAGGAGTAAGCATCTTTTAATTTCATGGCTGCAGTCACCATCTGCAGTGACTTCGGAGCCCAGAAAAACAAAGTCTGACACTGTTTCCACTGTTTCTCCATCTATTTCCCATGAAGTGATGGGGCCAGATGCCATGATCTTCATTTTCTGAATGTTGAGCTTTAAGCCAACTTTTTCACTCTCCTCTTTCACTTTCAACAAGAGGCTTTTTAGTTCCTCTTCACTTTCTGCCGTAAGGGTGGTGTCATCTGCATATCTGAGGTTATTGATATTTCTCCCAGCAATCTTGATTTCAGCTTGGGCTTCTTCCAGTCCAGTGTTTCTCATGACATACTCTGCATATAAGTTAAATAAGCAAGGTGACAATATACAGCCCTGACGTACTCCTTTTCCTATTTGGAATCAGTCTGTTGTTCCATGTCCAGTTCTAACTGTTGCTTCCTGACCTGCATACAGATTTCTCAAGAGGCAGGTCAGGTGGTCTTGTATTCCCATCTCTTTCAGAATTTTCCACAGTTTATTGTGATCCACACAGTCAAAGGCTTTGGCATAGTCAATAAAGCAGAAATAGATGTTTTTCTGGAACTCTCTTGCTTTTTCCATGATCCAGCGGATGTTGGCAATTTGATCTCTGGTTCCTCTGCCTTTTCTAAAACCAGCTTGAACATCAGGAAGTTCACAGTTCATGTATTGCTGAAGCCTAGCTTGGAGAATTTTGAGCAGTACTTTACTAGCGTGTGAGATGAGTGCAATTGCGCGGTCGTTTGAGCATTCTTTGGCATTGCCTTTCTTTGGGATTGGAATGAAAACTGACCTTTCCAGTCCTGTGGCCACTGCTGAGTTTTCCAAATTTTCTGGCATATTGAGTGCAGCACTTTCACATAAACATAAGTGCAGCATCTACATAAACCCTACCGTATTCTCTTATGTCTGGATGTTGGGGTTTAGCATCAGCATAATTTTATGAACTTCATTTTACTTCTGGTGCAGTTTCTGGTATACAGCTTAAGCTGGTTGGCTCCCATCTGGCTTGTTCACATTGTCTCCAAACATTAGAAAACTCTGCTTTCTTTCTAGGCAATACTGCCCCTTGTTTTGATACCATTGCTAATATTCTGTGATTTCACTTCCTGCCTCATAAGCTTTGTCTTTCTCAATCTACTGTAACTTGAGTACTATGTGCCTCTATGTTGGATTTTTAAACGTCACATATTTTCATGTATAAAAAATTAATAAGGTCTGAGGATCTAAGTTTGAGCTTCATGATCTAATCATGAGATTGAACAAGCTCTGGGAGTTGTTTATGGACAGGGAAGCCTGTGTTGCCACAGTCCATGGGTCACAAAGAGTCAGACACTGCTGAATGACTGACTGAACTGAAGAGAGTGGAACTTACCTGTGTTCTCCTCAAAAAGCTAAAGATAAATATGTGTGGTGATCCAATGTTACTTAATGAAAGGGAAACTCATTGCTAATACATGTACAAAAGGGGGTTCAAGATGATGGAGGGGTAGGTGGAAGTGGGGTACACCTCTCTCCACTGATGCATCAAGAATATCCAAAAATGCAGCAGTTTTCACAGAAGACCCGGCAAATACTGGCAGGACTCCCTGACTACTTAGAAGGATTATCTGGATCCATACAGAACTCAGTAGGAGAAAGGAAAGAAGGGACAAGGAGAAAGGGGAAAGAAGGAGGAGAGCAAGTGGGACCAGTCTGCACCTGGGGTAGAGGGAGCTGAAGCACAGGGAAAAGATCCCCACATCCATGGCTATCCACTGGGACTGGGGAGGCATTTGAAACAGCTGGGGAGTGAACTCACTAATCTGTGACAGTCTGAATGGAGTGAGAACCACATAGACAAGCCATGCTGCCACCTTTTATACCTTGGACAGGGCTGTATGTCCATTGCTGTCCACGGAAGCTGGGAGCTGGAGCCATGGGGATTGCAGAATGATCCCAGGTGAGGACTCCTGTTGATTGTGGGAAGTCAGCCTGATGGGATGGGATGGAGGAAATCTGCTGCATGGGTTGCTTCTTAAGGAAAGCCATGAAGCCATAAAAGTAGGGTTCTACTGCCTGTGGAGTAGCTGTCTCTTTTCCATGCTGGTACCTGCAGGTTGAACAATAGAGAAAGACTTCATTGAGGGTGGTCCTTGAGTGCCTGATGCACTAAACAATGGAGAATTTTTAATGTCTATATACCTGACCTTACCTTATTCTCTGTCTACATTTTGGGTTTTAGCATTGTAATGTTTTTATGAACTTAAATTTCTTCTGGTAGAGTTTCTGGTTTACAAATAAAGCTAATTCCTCACATCTGGCTTGATCTTGGTGTTTCAAAAAACTCTGAGAACCTTTCTTCTTCTCAAGGCAATATTGCCCTTTACTTTACTACCATTGCTGACTTACCATGCTTTCACTTCTTGCCTAATATGTCTTTATCTATTCACTATAACTTAAGCAGTATGGGTCCTGTGTTGGTATTAATATTTATAATAAATTATTAACTTGATGCAGTTGAGAACCAAAAGGACTACAGTTACAACAGTAGTAATAAATTACCCCCAAATTATAATCCATTAATTCTCCCATTTAAAACTGATTTTCTATCTATATACTATTCAGGTCTCTTAACTCATTTTCCTTACTAGGTAGCTCAATTTTGAAATAAAATATAGAAAACAATGGAGTGGTAAACTCTGGAAATTACTTTCCTTTTGATATGCCTCATTAATAAGTATGCAAATATTAGGGGTTTTCTTTCCCCCAGTGGGTCTGTTCTTAGTACATATTATAGCTCACTGTGGGGTGATTTCTATTGATTGAAGAATGTACACTGTGAACTGTAATTGTCCTACAAGTGAGTGGAGATGAAGAAATTAATGCCAAGAAAGGACAGGCTTTTATTGTTCTAGAAGGAAAACCTAGCTGTGTCTCTCATCTACAGTCTAATCTTCAGATTTATTGAAACTCTTACTTTCCTTACACTCTATTAAAAATTTGGATTATTTGGGTTTTTTTTTTTTTGCCCTTGAGTTGTATGTCTCATATATTTTTGGATATAAGCCCTTATCAAATATATGATTTGGAAATATCTTCTGTCAATCTGTAAATTGCTGTTTGATTTTGTTGATGTTTCTTTGTTTGGAGTTCGATGTCGTCCCACTTATATGTTTTTGCAGTTGTTGAACAGAACTGAACTGCCTTTGCTTTTTGTGTGAAACCCAAAAACTCATTGCAAAGACCAATGGCAAGGAGATTACCTCAATGTTTTCTCCTAGGGGTTTAATCACTTAAAGTCTTATGTTCAACTTTTAATCCCTTTCTAGTAGATTTTTGTGTATGGTAAAAGACAGGGGCACAGTTTCATTTTTTCATAGGACTATCCAGTTTTCCCAGTGCCATTTTAGAAAAGCTTGTCCTTTCCCCACTGGATATTCTTGGCTTCTTTTTCATAAGCTAACCAACAATAAATGGGTGTGCCCCTTTCTGGCTCACTGTTCTGCTCTGTTGATCTATGTGTTTATTTTTGAGCCAGAATAAAATCATTTTGTCTTGATTACTATAGCTTTCTAATACAGTTTGAAATCAGCAACTCTAGTCTCAAAATTTGTTCTTTTTTCTCAAGATCACTTCTATGTTTGGTGTTTTGTGATTTAATACAGCAGAATAGATCAAAAAAGATGGAAAAGGTACACCAAAGACCCATACACAAAAAAGCATCTTGATGACCCAGATAATCACAATGGTATAGTTTCTCACTCAGAGCCAGATATTCTAGAATGTGAAGTCAAGTTGTTCTTAAGAAACACTGCTGCCCTAAAGCTATGGGAGGTGATAGAATTCTAGAAAAGCTATTTTGAATCCTAAAACATGATGCTATTAAAGTGTTTCATTCAATATGTCAGAAAATTTGGAAAAACCAGAAGGGGCCAAAAGACAGGAAGAGGTCAACCCTCGTCCCATTTCCCAAGAAGGGCTGCTGCTGCTGCTGCTAAGTCGCTTCAGTCGTGTCCGACTCTGTGCGACCCCATAGACGGCAGCCCACCAGGCTTCCCCGTCCCTGGGATTCTCCAGGCAAGAACACTGGAGTGGGTTGCCATGTCCTTCTCCAATGCATGAAAGTGAAAAGTGAAAGTGAAGTTGCTCAGTCGTGTCTGACTCTAGCGACCCCACGGATTGCAGACTACCAGGCTCCTCCGTCTATGGGATTTTCCAGGCAAAAGTACTGGAGTGGGGTGCCATTGCCTTCTCCCCCAAGAAGGGCAATATTAAAGAATGTTCAGGCCACTGAACAATTGCAGTCATCTCCAGTGCTAGTAAGATTACGCTCAAAATCCTGCAGGTTAGGCTTCAGCATTATGTGAACCTAGAAATTCCAAGTGTTCAAGTTGGTTTTAGAAAAGGCAGAGGAACCAGAGATCAAATTGGCAACATATGTTGGAACATAGAGAAACCAAGGGAATTCCAGAAAAACATTTGCTTCATTGACCATACCAAACTGTGTGGATCACAACAAGTGGAAAATTGTTAAGGAGATGGGCATACCAGACCAATCCTACCCATCTTCTGAGAACCCTGTATGCAGTTCAAAAAGCAACAGTTATAAGCAGACAAAGAACAATAAACTGGTTCAAAATTGGTGAAGGAGTCCGTCAAGGCTGAATATTGTTATCCTGTCGATTTAACGTATATGCAGAGCGTGTCATGCGAAATGTTGGACTGGATGAGTCCTAAAGGCTAAAATCAAGATTGCTGGTAGAAATATCAACAACCTCAGATATGTGAATGATACCACTCTAATGGTGGAAAGCAAAGAGGAACTAACAAGCCTCCGATGAGGGTGAAAGAGGAGAGTGAAAAAGCTGGCTTAAAACTCAATATCAAAAAAGCTAAGATCAAGGCATCTGGTCCTATCACTTACATGGAAAATAGAAGGGGAAAAGGTGGAAGCAGTGACAGATTTCCTCTTCTTGGGCTCTAAAATCACTGTGGATGGTGACTGCAGCCATGAAATTAGAAGACGATTGCTTCTTGGCAGGAAAGCTGTGACAAACCTAGACAGTATGTTAAAAGCAAAAACATCACTTTGCCGACAGAGGTCTGTATAGTCAAGGCTATGGTCTTTCTTGTAGTCATGTACGCATGTATGAGCTGGACAGACAATAAAGAAGGCAGAATGCTGAAGAACTGATGTATTCAAACTGTGATGCTGTAGAAGATTCTTAAGAGTCCCTTGGGCATCAAGGAGATCAAACCAGTCAATCTTAAATGAAATCAACTCCATACACACTTTGGAAAGACTGGTGCTGAAGCTGAATCTCCAATACATTGGCCACCTAATGTCAATAGCTGACTCATTGGAAAAGACCCTGATGCTGGGAAAGATTGAAGGCAGAAAAAAAAAGAGGCTGACTGAGGATGAGATGGTTGGATGGCATCACCAATTCAATGGGCATGAACTTGAGCAAATTCTAGGAGATGGTAAAGGACAGGGAAATCTGGCTTGTTGCAGTCTGTGAAGTCACAAAGAGTCAGAAGGATCTGGCAACTGAACAACAACAACAGTTTTATACAAGTTTTAGAATTTTTTATTTCTGTTTTGTGGAAAATGCCTTGGGATTTTGAAAGAGACTGCAGAGAATATGTAGATAGCTTTGGGAAGTATGGATGTATTAACAATATTAATTCTTCCAGTCAATAAATAAGAAATATGTTTCCCTTGTGTCTTTAAATATTTCTTTCATGAGTGTCTTGAATGTTTTCATACATAGATCTTTCAACACCCAGCTTAAATTTATTTCTAAGTATTTTTTTTTTGGATGCAATTGTAAATGGGATTGTTTATATTTCTGTAACGTGTTTTGGTGTATGGATAGGTAACTGAGTTTTATATATTTAAATACAGTATAAATGCATGCTATTTTTTACAGAATAGACAATTTCCCCCCCAAATAAGAAATACAGAATGCCTGAGAAGTATATGACAAGATGCTCAACATCACTATTAGGGAAGTGCAAATCAAAAGTACAATAACACTACCTCATTTCTGTTTAAATGGCTTTTACCAAAAAGTAAGAAATAAGTTTGATTGAGAATGTGTAAGAAATGGAGATCTAATGGATTATTTGTAGGAATCTATATTACTGCAACTCCCATGGAATACCTTCAGGAAGTTTCTCACGAAATTTCACAAAGAACTGTTATGCACCCATTAATCCCACTTCTGGATATATATTCATCTCTGCATATATATTCAAAGGAAATGAAATAGTCATCTCAAAGAGAAATCTGTACTCCCATGTTCATTGCATCAATATTGACAGTAGCCTAGAAACCTATTATAGGAACAATTTAAGTATCTGTTAGGAGGTGAAGAGATTAAAACAAAGTGATGTGATATATATATGTGATATATATGTGTGTGTGGATTTTATTTAGCCATTAAAAAAGAAAGAAATTCTTCCATTTGTGGCAGCATGAATGAATTTGGACAGCCTTATAGAAAAGGCAGAGGAACGAGAGATCAAATTGCCAACATCTGCTGGATCATGGAAAAACAAGAGAGTTCCAGAAAAACATCTATTTCTGCTTTATTGACTATGCCAAAGCCTTGGGCTGTGTGGATCACAATAAACTGTGGAAAATTCTGAGAGAGATGGGAATACCAGACCGCCTGACCTGCCTCTTGAGAAATCTGTATGCAGGTCAGAAAGCAACAGTTAGAAGTGAACATGGAACAACAGACTGGTTCCAAATAGGAAAAGGAGTACATCAAGGCTGTATATTGTCACCTTGCTTATCTAACTTATATGCAGAGTACATTATGAGAACACTGGACTGGAAGAAACACAAGCTGGAATCAAGATTGCTGGGAGAAATATCAGTAACCTCAGATATGCAGATGACACCACCCTTATGGCAGAAAGTGAAGAGGAACTAAAGAGCCTCTTGATGAAATGCACATTTGAAAAATGCATTTTCACATTGCAGAGCATAAAAAAAATGTTATGCAAGTCAATAATATCACTTCAGAGTGACTCAAGTGTGTTCTCAATTTCAAAAGAAAATGGAGAAAATGAGAACAGAGTGTATAAGTTTTCTCTGCCTAATTGTATTTTTAACTGAGATGAAATCTCAAATATCCCTTTACTGCTAATGACAGGTCCCCAAAGACTCCGGGTGTAGGGCAATCTGCTTATTAATTGCCTGTACTGGGATAATCTTGTACACTTAGATTAAGGGTGACAAACTTTGATCCACCTCACACTTTTGGAATGCAAATTAGTTATACTTTATTAAAGAAATAGCGTTTTAGGGAAGAATATAAAATGAGAAACAGAGATAATGTGGATTAGTGCTTTAGGTACATTTAGCCCCAGAAAATTAGTTGTATTCATAGGATTTTTTACTGTTGTTATAGTATTTGTTGAGTACCCATTTTATGCATGTCAGTCATTCTCTTAGGTACAGTGTAATTGTATCTTTAGATTATACAACATTTTGGGATAGGGCTGTTTATTTTTTTCTTTGCATATTCAACATATTTTATGGGGTGATTGCTATTGACTGAAGAATGTACCATTGAACTGTAATTGTCAAACAAGTGAGTGGAGATGAAGAAAGTAATGCTAGGAAGGCACAGGCTTTTGTTGTTCTAGAAGGAAAACCTTGCTGTGTCTCTCATCTACAGTATAAACTTCAGATTTTTTGAAACTCTTACTTCTATTACGCTCCATTAAATTTTAGGATTATTTGTTTTTTTTGCCCTTCAGATGTATGTCTCATGTAGTTTTGGATATTAAACCCTTTTCAAATATATGATTTGGAAATATTTTCTGTCAATCTGTAAGTTGCCATTTGATTTTGCTGATGATCCTATGTTTGGAGTTTGATGTGGTTCCACTACTTTGTTTTTGCAGTTATGCCTTGCTTTTGGTGTGAAACCAAAAAAACAATTGCAAAGACAGATGGCAAGAAGATTATCTCAATGTCTTCTTCTAGGAGTTTAATTGCTTAAAGTCTTATGTTGACATTTTTAATTCATTTTTAGTTGATTTTTGTGTATAGTAAAAGACAGGGGCACAGTTTTATTTTTTTCATAAGACTATCGAGTTTTCCCAGTATCATTTTTGAAAAGCCTGTCCTTTCCCCACTGGATATTCTTGGCTCCTTTTTCATAAGCTAACTGACAACATATGGATGTGCTTTCTTTCTGGCTTCGCTGTTCTCCTCTGTTGATCTATGTGTCTGTTTTCATGCCAGAAGCAAATTATTCTGTTTTGATTACTATAGCTTTCTAATACAATTTGAAATCAGGAACCCTAGTCTCGAACTTTGTTCTTCTTTCCCAAGATCACTTTTATCATTGGTGTTTTGTGATTTAATACAAATGAATAGACCAAGAAGAGATGGAAAAAATACACAGAAGAACTATACAAAAAAATATCCTAATGACCCAGATAATCACAATGGTGTAGTTTCTCACTCAGAGCCAGAAATTCTGGAATGTTAACTCCAGTGGGTCTCAAAAAGCACTGCTGCCAACAAAGCTAGTGGAGGTGATAGAATTCCAACAAAGCTATTTAAAATCCTCAAAAGATGTGCTATTAAAGTGCTCCACTCAATATGTCAGAAAATTTTGAAAATCCAGCAGTGACCAGAGGACTGGAAAAGGTCAATCCTTGTCCCAATTCCCAAGAAGGACAGTATTAAAGAATGTTCCAGCCACTGAACAGATTCAGTCATTTCCAGTGATAGTAAGGTCATGCTCAAAATCTTCCTGGCTAGGCTTCAGCATTATGTGAACCTAGAAATTCCAGATGTTCATCCTGGCTTTAGAAAAGGTAGAGGAACCAGAGATCAAATTGGCAACATTTGGTGGAACATAGAGAAATCAAAGGAATTCCAGAAAATTATCTGCTTCATTGACCTTATTGAACTGTGTGGATCACAACAAATTGGAAAATTCTTAAGGAGAAGGGAATAGCAGACGAATCTTATCTGTCTTCTGAGAAAGCTGTATGCAGATCAAACAGCAACAGTTAGAAGCAGACAAGGAACAATAAACTGGTTCAAAATTGGTGAAGGAGTCTGTCAAGGATGAATGTTATCCATCACGGCACTGATTTAACGTATATGCAGAGATTGTTGTGCGAAATTTTGGACTGGATAAGTCCTAAAGGTTGGAATCAAGATTGCTGGGAGAAATATCAACAACCTGAGATATGTGAAAGATACCACTCTAATGGTAGAAAGTGAAGAGGAACTAAAGAGCCTCCAATGAATGTGAAAGAGGAAAGTGAAAAAGCTGGTTAAAACTCTATATCAAAAAAGCTAAGATCATGGCATCTGGCCCCATCACTTACATGCAAAAAGAAGGGGAAAAGGTGGAAGCAGTGACAGATTTCCTCTTTTTGGGCTCTAAAATCAATGTGGATGGTGACTGCAGCCATGAAATTAGAAGAAGACTGCTTCTTGGCAGGAAAGCTGTGACAAAACTAGACTGTGTTAAAAGCAAAAACATCACTTTGCTGAAAGAGGTCTGTACAGTCAAGGCTATGCTCTTTCCTGTAGTTATGTACACAGGTAAGAGCTGGGCAGACAATAAAGAAGGCAGAGTGCTTAGAAGTGATGTTTTAGAACTGTGGTGCTGTAGAAAACTCTTGAGAGTTCCTTAGGCACCCAGGAGATCAAAACCAGTCAATCTTAAAGGAAATTAATCCCATATACTCTTCGGAAGGACTGATGCTGAAGCTGAATCTCCAATACTTTGGCCACATAATGTGAACAACTCTCTCATTGGAAAAGACCCTGATGCTGGAAAAGATTGAAGACGGAGGAAAAAGAGGCTGACAAAGGATGAGATGGTTGGATGACATCACCAGTTCAATGGGCATGAATTGGGCAAATTCTAGGAGATGGTAAGGGACAGGGAAGGCTGGTGTATTATAGGCTGTGGAGTCACAAAGAGTTAGGCAAGTCCTGGCAACTGACAAACAACAGTTTTATACAAGTTGTAGAACTGTTTTATTTCTGTTTTGTGAAAAATGCCTTGGAATTTTGAAAGAGACTGCATTGAATATGTAGATAGCTGTGGGTAGTATGGATGTATTAACAATATTAATTCTTCCAGTCAATAAATATGAAATATTATTTTGTGTCTTTTAAATATTTTTTTCATGATTGTCTTGAATGTTTTCATACATAGATCTTTCAACACCTTGCTTAAAATTATTTCTAAGTATTTTATTTTTTTGATGCAATTGTAAATGGAATTATTTGTATTTCTGTAATGTGTTTTGGTGTATGGATAGGTAAATGAGTTTTATATATTCAAATACAGCATACAAAATGCATGCTATTTTTTTTACAAAATAGACAATTCCCCTCCCCCCCCCCCCCCATAAGAGAGTTTTTTATCTGGGCAGTTTTTTATTTGTATCTTTCAAAACTCTGCAATCCCCTGGGTATATACCAGGAGAAATCTATAATTCCTTAGTCCTTGGCTTCATATCAGCATCACAGAGCGTTCAGGATGGATGAAGCTTTGAGTTATCTTAGACAAGTCAGTCTCCTCGTTGGGTGCCATGGTCTAATGCTTGTGTTCTCCCAAAATTCATATGTTGAAAACCTAATTCCCAAAGTGTCAATCCCCTGGGTATATACCAGGAGAAATCTATAATTCCTTAGTCCTTGGCTTCATATCAGCATCACAGAGCGTTCAGGATGGATGAAGCTTTGAGTTATCTTAGACAAGTCAGTCTCCTCATTGAGTGCCATGGTCTAATGCTTGTGTTCTCCCAAAATTCATATGTTGAAAACCTAATTCCAAAGTGGCAATTTTAGATAGTGGGACCATTTGAAAATAATTAGGTCATGAGTTCAGAACCCACATGAGAGCAGAGCCCACATGAATGGGATTAGGGCCCTTGTGAAAGAGGCCTGAAATACTTGCTCATCCCTTCTATTTAGGGATATGTCCTGGAAGAGGCCTGCACTCATTCAACCCTGCTGGCACCCTGATGTTGGACTTCTAGCCTCCAGAACTTTGATAAATACTTGGTTTATAAACCACCTAGCCTCTGACATTCTGCAATAGCAGCTTGCATTCACTAAAACTCTGGACATGATTAAGTGGGGGAAACAAAAATTGTCAACCTTATTTTCCCTTCCTAGGTCATGAGTGTGGAACAGGTAGCAAAGATATTCAATTCCAGTGGCACATGGTAATAGAATTGTACATTTCTTTCAAATTGTATTTCTTTGACATGCTCATCTGGGAACATATTTTCTTAGATGTAATTAACATTTAAACCAATAGATCGTGGATTTTATGCAATTACTTGAGGATGTTAAGAGCAAAGATAGAGGGTTCCCAAAGTAAAAGCAATTCAGCCTGAAGACTGCACTATTACTGGTACCCCAGTCTCCAGCCTGTCAGCCCAAAGTTGAAGCAACTGAACTCAGAGGCCTGTCACTGGGCTCTCATCAGAATCCTAACATAACTTCTCGTTGACTTAGCAAACTTATTTCACTTCTCTAGGCCTTGGTTTTCTCAACTACACAAGGAAATTAGAGTAGAAAATCCTTTACATTTCCAAGAGTATGCAAATCTCTGTATAAAATATGATCCCAAAGTGAGGTTTTAGTCTTTTTCCTAAAAAGAAAATTATCAATTTGTTCTGCAGCTTCCGTGTTTGGATCTCTTCTACCTCTAATTATCTGCTCTATCTCACAGTGTTTTTCTCTAGCTTCAGTTCAGTTCAGTCGACCAGTCATGTCCGACTCTTTGCGACCCCATGAATCGCAGTACGCCAGGCCTCCCTGTCCATCACCAACTCCCGGAGTTCACTCAGACTCACGTCCATTGAGTCTGTGATGCCATCCAGCCATCTCATCCTCGGTCGTCCCTTTCTCCTCCTGCCCCCAATCCCTCCCAGCATCAGGGTCTTTTCCAATGAGTCAACTCTTCGCATAAGGTGGCCAAAGTACTGGAGCTTCAGTTTTAGCATCATTCCTTCCAAAGAAATCCCAGGGTTGATCTCCTTCAGAATGGACTGGTTGGATCTCCTTGCAGTCCAAGGGACTCTCAAGAGTCTTCTCCAACACCACAGTTCAAAAGCATCAATTCTTCTGCGCTCAGCCTTCTTCACAGTCCAACTCTCACATCCATACATGACCACAGGAAAAACCATAGCCTTGACTAGACGGACCTTAGTCGGCAAAGTAATGTCTCTGCTTTTGAATATACTATCTAGGTTGGTCATAACTTTTCTTCCAAGGAGTAAGCGCCTTTTAATTTCATGGCTGCAGTCACCATCTGCAGTGATTTTGGAGCCCAAAAAAACAAAGTCTGACACTGTTTCTACTGTTTCCCCATCTATTTCCCATGAAGTGATGGGACCAGATGCCATGATCTTCGTTTTCTGAATGTTGAGCTTTAAGCCAACTTTTTCACTCTCCTCTTTCACTTTCAACAAGAGGCTTTTTAGCTCCTCTTCACTTTCTGCCATAAGGGTGGTGTCATCTGCATATCTGAGGTTATTGATATTTCTCCCAGCAATCTTGATTCCAGCTTGTGTTTCTTCCAGTCTCTAGCTTAGCTTTAGGAAAAATTCCTTGACAGAAATAATTACTTGATTGTTATGAAATACTACTTTTATCTTTGGCCTTTCATTGAAAAGCAGGAGTTGTAGTTAAGCACACTAGTGAGAGAAAATGTTTCTAAATGTCAGGATGTCACCTTGAGGAATTTTGCTGTGTGTAGTTGCTCAGCTGAGTCCACTGCTTTATGACTCCATGATCTGATGACCCCATGGACTGCAGCCCACCAGGCTCCTCTGTCCATGGGGATTTCTAGGCAAGAATACTAGAGTGGTTTGACATGCCCTCTTCCAGGGATCTTCCTGACCAGGGATGGAATCCAGGTCTCCTGTACTGCAGGCACTCTTTACTGTCTGAGCCCACAGCTCCTGATAAAATGAATCTTGACTATACAGAAGATGCGTGATTATCTACTTTTGTTTCCTGCAACAGTGTTGTTTTTTTTTTTTCCAGCTAACATATCAATCCCATTTCTGTTCACCTGAAAGCTATCTAGAACGCAAGTTCTTTCTAAAAGAAAAAAATAAAATAACACAAAAGTTACTTTTATCTGGAATAGCAGTTAAAATTTAGTCCAGTTGTCACTGTATTTANGTTTTTTTTTTTTCCAGCTAACATATCAATCCCATTTCTGTTCACCTGAAAGCTATCTAGAACGCAAGTTCTTTCTAAAAGAAAAAAATAAAATAACACAAAAGTTACTTTTATCTGGAATAGCAGTTAAAATTTAGTCCAGTTGTCACTGTATTTAAAATACCAGAGGCTGAGTATTTGCTTTTAATTGTAATATTTACCTCAAAAGGAACAAATAAGCTGGTCTGTGAAAAATACCAGTTTCTGCCATAGTTGATACTCAGTAAATAGGAAGTTCAGGGTAGTTGGTGCAGCCTTTTAAACTCAAGGGAACTGAATTAAAACAGTGGGAATTGGTGTTGTTCAGATAATTAACTATAAGACAGAATGTGGTCAGTGAAATAAAAATGGTGACAATGATATTAGTAAGCCATAAGGAGGAAGATGGTACTTTCATCTGGCAAAAGTAGGTAACAATTCATCAAGGAGGTGAATTTCTCTTGCACCTTCAAAGAGAGATTAGGTGTTTGTGTACAGTGTAAAAATACTTGAATTGTAGACTCCCCTTAAAGTATTTTCATCTGTCATGAAAAGCACAGAATGACAAATGTCCACATAACAAGGAGACCTGAGCTGTGTCAGAGTCACAAAAGGGTGCTTTGTGGAAGTGGTTTTTACTGAGATCTGAAAGATGTTGAGGAGATAATCAGGTAAGAGAGAGAGAGTCTTCCATTGAGAAGGAATGGCATTTATAAAGAGTTAGCCATATGTGAGAATATATAGTGAGAAGATCAGACATGCCAGGATTGCACCTTCAAGGAATTCAATATACTTGGTAAAACTTATGCTAACTGGACAGAATACAAGGTGGAATATGATCAGTTCTGTGAAAGAGATAAGAATCAAGTTTTGCAGAGCATAGGAGATATTTCCATTTGCTTAGTAATTCAGTAAAGATTCACATAAACCTAGGAAACATGGTTTCTATTGCAACTTTTGCATCGAGTTTTATAAGTTTAGATAAGTGGCATAATCATTCTTGGATTTACTTATATATCCTTAATATGGGAAGATTGTCTAGATAATTTCCAAGGTTTCTTCCCTTTCTGAATATCCAGTGAATCCCACTGGTTATTTGGAATTTTAAAAAAAAAACAACCTTTACTTATGAAGTGTAATATCTGATACCTACAAAATTATATAAAAAGCATTAAAATTCTTGCTATTTTCTTTTTTCAGTTTTTTAAAAATATATTTTCCAGACAAAATGGCAAGATATATAAATAAGACATGACAATTTAAATAGGTATACATTATTAATGGATTCCCCTCATTGAGTTAATTAACATATCTATTAATATCATCTCACATTCAAGATCTTTTTGGCGAGGACTTTTAGTTTTCCTCTCTTACATGTGTACTAAATGACTTCACTCATGTCCAATTCTTTGAGCCCCCTGGACTATATAGCTTGCCAGGCTCCTCTGTCAATGGGGATTCTCCAAGAAAGAAGGTTAAGGTAGGTTGCCATGCCCTCCTCCAGGGGATCTTCTGACCCAGGGATTAAACCCTTTTTCTTTATGTAATGTCCTTGCATTCCTTTGTCTTTGGAAATGTTCTTTGCTCTAAATTTTACTTTGTCTAATATTAACATATGCTTTTATGCTGGGGTCCAGCCCTGGTGATACAGAGAATTTGAAGCGGGGACTGCAATGGCATCTGAGGAATTAATTGCTTAATTACAGATATGGAGGGAGATTAGAAATAGTGTTCAGTTCAGTTCAGTCGCTCAGTCGTATCTGACTCTTTGCAACCCCATGAATCGCAGCATGCCAGGCTTCCCTGTCCATCACCAACTCCCGGAGTTCACTCAGACTCACGTCCATTGAGTCCGTGATGCCATCCAGCCATCTCATCCTCGGTCGTCCCCTTCTCCTCCTGCCCCCAATCCCTCCCAGCATCAAGAACTTTTCCAATGAGNATCCTCAAAGATGATGCTATTAAAGTGCTCCACTCAATGTGTCAGAAAATTTTGAAAATCCAGCAGTGACCAGAGGACTGGAAAAGGTCAATCCTCATCCCAGTTCCCAAAAAAGACAGTATTAAAGATTGTTTAAGCCACTGAACAGATGCAGTCATCTCCAGTTGCTAGTAAGGTTATGATCAAAATCTTCTTGGCTAGGCTTCAGCATTATGTGAACCTAGAATTTCCAGATGTTCATCTTGGCTTTAGAAAAGGCAGAGAAACCAGAGATCAAATTGGCAGCATTTGGTGGAACATAAGAGATAGCAAGGGAATTCCAGAAAAACATCTGCTTCACTGATCTCACCAAACTGTGTGGATGAAACTGGAGCCTATTATACCAAGTGAAGTAACCAGGAAGAAAAACACGAATACAGTATACTAAGAACAAAGTGGAAAATTCTTAAGGAGATGGGCGTACCAGACCAACGTTACCTGTCTTCTGAGAAACCTGTATGCAGTTCAAAAAGCAACAGTTAAAACCAGACAAGGAACAATAAACTGGTTCATAATTGGTGAAGGAATCTGTAAAGGCTGAATATTGTCACCTTGCTGAATTCAAAGTGGAAAATTCTTAAGGAGATGGGCGTACCAGACCAACGTTACCTGTCTTCTGAGAAACCTGTATGCAGTTCAAAAAGCAACAGTTAAAACCAGACAAGGAACAATAAACTGGTTCATAATTGGTGAAGGAATCTGTAAAGGCTGAATATTGTCACCTTGCTGAATTAACTTATATGCAGAGCATGTCATGCAAAATGTTGGACTGGATGAGTCCTAAAGGCTGGAATCAAGATTGCTGGGAGAAATATCAACAACCTCAGATATGTGAATGATACCACTCTAATGGCAGAAAACGAAGGGGAACTAAAGAGCCTCTAATGAGGGTGAAAGAGGAGTGTGAAAAACCTGCCTTAAAAAACTCAATAACGAATACAGTATTGTAAAGCAAAAAAAAAAAAAAATAATAAACAAATAAACATTAGCAATCACAAAAAAAAAAAAAAAACTCAATATCAAAAAAGCTAAGATCATGGCAACTGATCCTGTCATTGACATGGCAAATAGAAGGGGAAAAGGTGGAAGCAGATTTCCTCTTTTTGGGCTCTAAAATCACTGTGGAGGTGACTGCAGCCATGAAATTAGAAGACAACTGCTTCTTGGCAGGAAAGTTATGACAAACCTAGACAGTGTGTTAAAAGCAAAAACATCACTTTGCCGACAGAGGTCTGTATAGTCAAGGCTATGCTCTTTCCAGTAGTCATGTATACATGTAAGAGCTGGACAGACAATAAAGAAGGCAGAGTGCTGAGGAACTGATGTTTTCAAATTGTGGTGCTGTAGAAGACTCTTGAGAGTCCCTTAGGCACCAAGGAGATCAAACCAGTCACCTTAAAGGAAATCAACTCCATATACACTTTGGAAGGACTGATGCTGAAGCTGAAGCTCCAATACATTGGCCACCTAATGTGAATAGCTGACTCATTGGAAAAGACCCCGATGCTGGGAAAGATTGAAGGCAGAAGAAAAAGAGGGCAACAGAGGATGAGATGGTTGGATGGCATCACCAATTCAAAGGGCATGAACTTGGGCAAATTCTAGGAGATGGTAAGAGACAGGGAAGTCTGGCATGGTGCTGTCTATGCAGTCAGTAAGAGTCAGACGTGACCTGACAACTGAACAACAACAACAGTTTTATACAAGTTGTAGAATTTTATTTTTCCATTTTTTGAAAAATGCCTTGGAATTTTGAAAGAGACTGCATTGAATATGTAGATGATTGTGGGTAGTATGGCGGTATTAACAATATTAATTCCTCCAGTCAATAAATATGAAATATGTTCCTTTTGTGTGTTTTTAACATTTCTTTCATGAGTGTCTTGAATGTTTTCATACATTCAACACCTTGCTTAAATTTATTTCTAAGTATATTTTTTTATGCAATGGTAAATGGGATTATTTGTGTTTCTGTAACGTGTTTTCATGCATGGATAGGTAACTGAGTTTTATATATTCAAATACTGTACCAAAAATGCATGCTATTTTTTACAGAATATACAATTATTCCCCCAAATAAGACAATTTTTTTTCTGGGGAGTTTTTTAACTGTATCTTTCAAAACTCTGCAATCCCCAAGGTAAATATAGGAGAAATCTATAATTCTTTAGTCCTTGGCTTCATATCAGCACCACAAAGCATTCAGTATGGATAAGGCTTTGGGTTACCTTAGCCAAGACAGTCTCCTCATTGGGTGCCATCATCTAATGCTTGTGTTCTCCCAAAATTCATATATTGAAAACCTAATCCCTAAAGTGACGATTTTAGATGGTGGGACCATTTGAAAATAATTAGGTCATGAGTTCAGAACCCACATGAGGGCAGAGCCCACATGAATGGGATTAGAGCACTTGTGAAAGAGTCCTGAAATACTTGCTCATCCCTTCTATTTAGAGATATGTCCAGGAAAAGGCCGTCACTCACTCAACCATGCTGGCACCCTGTTCTTGGACTTCGAGCCTCCAGAGCTGTGGTAAATAACATGGTTGATAAACCTCCCAGCCTCTGGCATTTTGTAATAGCAGCCTGCATGCACTAAAATACTGAACATGATTAAGTGGGAAAAAAAAATTCAATCTTGTCTTCCCTTCCTAGGTCATGAATGTGGAACAAGTAACATAGATAATCAATTCCAGTGGCACATGATAACATACTCCATAGAACTGTAAATTCTTTTCAAATTGTAGTGCTTTGACATGCTCACATGGGAAGATACTTTCTTAGATGTAATTAACATTTTAACCAATAGATTGTGGACTTTATAGGATCAGTTGAAGGTGTTAAGAGCAAAGATAGAGGTTTCCCAAAGTAAAAGCAATTCAGCCTGAAGACGACACCATTACTGCTACTCCAATCTCCAGCCCGTCACCCTAAAGATGAAGCAACTGGACCCTAAGGCCTGTCACTGAGCTCTCATCAGAATCCTAACGTAACTGCTCTTTGACTTAGAAAACTTATCTTCACTTCTTCAGGTTTTGGTTTTCTCAACTAAACAAGGAAATTATTTTTACATTTCCAAAGAGTATGCAAATCTCTCTATAAAACATGATCCCAAACTGAGGCTTTATTCTTTTTCCTGAAAAGAAAAGTATTGATTGGTCATGAAGCTTCTTATTTGGATTTTTTCTACTTCATATTATCTGCTCTATCTCACAGTGTATTTCTCTAGCTTAGCTTTCAGAAAAAAATTCTTGATAGAAATAATTACTTGATTGTTATGGAATACTACTTCTACCTTTGGTCTTTCATTGAAAAGCAGAAGTTGTAGTTAAGCACACTAGTGAGAGAAACTGTTTCTAAATGTCAGTATGTCACCTTGAGGAATTTTTCTATACATAGTTGTTCAGTCAGGTCCAACAATTTATGACTCCATGGTGTGATGACCCACCAGTCTCCTCAGTCCATGGGGATTCTCTAGGCAAGAATACTAGAGTGGTTTGACATGCCCTCTTCCAAGGATCTTCCTGACTAGGGATAGAATCCAGGTCTCCTCTACTGCAGGAGGACTCTACTGTCTGAGCCAACAGCTCCCAATAAAATGATTCTTGACGTATACAGAAGAAGCGTGATTGTCTACTTTTGTTTACTGCAACAGTGGTTTTTTTTCCTGTTAACATATCAGTCCTGTTTCTATTCACCTGAAAGCAATCCAGAATACAAGTTCTTTCTGAAAGAAAAAAAAAAAATAACACATAAGGAACCTTTATCTGGAATAGCAGTTAAGATTATGTCCTGTTTAGCCTTTTTGTCAGTGACTTGATTATCATATTATCTTAGGACATGAAACTCTGAGGGCTAGTGTATGTGGAATAAAAGACCGAACAGGTTTTAGTTCACTATATGCTGTGAGAACAGCTCAATAATTCACTGAAACTTTATTCTGCACAAATAAAAGTGTTTCATTGAACAAACACCTAAGGAAGGCCTGCTGGATGCAAAGAATGGACAGCAGTGAAGAGCACACATGTGGACTTTGTGAATTAGGACTTAAATTTTAATAGAAAAACAGAAATGAGGTGAATTTCAAAGTTAAATGTTGCGCCACAATTGGGATACCTGTCGAGAGGGAGAAAAGCACAGAATGCCGTATGTCCACATAACAAGGAGACCTGAGCTGTGTCAGTCAGGAAACCTGTTGGAGGAAGCAGTTTTTACTGAGATCTGAAAGATGTCAAGGAGGCAATCATATAAGAGAGAGAGGGTGTTCCAGGGAGAAGACATTTATAAAGAGCTTTAGCCATATGTGAGAATATAGAGTGAGAGGACCAGACATGCCAGGATTGAACCTTCAAGGAATTTAATTTACTTGGTAAAACTTATGCTAAGTGCATAATGAATACAAGGTAGAATATGATCACTTCTGTGAAAGAGATAAGAATCAAGTTTTGCAGAGCATAGCAGATATTTCCATTTGCCAGGTAATTCAATAAAGATTCACCTAAACCTAGGATACCTGGTTTCTATTGCTACTTTTGCATCAAGTTTTATAAGTTTAGATAAGTGACATAATCATTCTTGGATTTACTTATATATCCTTAATATGAGAGGATTGCCTAGATAATTTCCAAGGTTTCTGACTTTTCTGAATATTCAATGAATCCTTATTATTTGGAATAATAATAAAAAAAAACCCTTTACATACCAAGTGTAATGTCTGAAATACCTACATAATTATATAAAAAGCATTGAAATTCCTGATATTTTTCTTTTTTTCAGTTTTTTAAAAATATATTTTCCAGATAAAATGACAAGATACTTAAAGAATACCTTACAATTCAATAGGTATACATTGTTAATGGATTCCTCATTGATTTAATTAACATATCTATTAATATCACCTCACATATTTATCTTTCAAGATCTTTTTGGTGAGGTCTTTTAAGTTTTACTCCCTTACGTGTGTGCTGAGTGACTTCAGTCATGTCCAGCTCTTTGTGACCCCATGGACTATATAGTCTGCCAGGCTCCTCTGTCCATGGGGATTCTCCAGTGAAGAATGTTAAGGTGGGTTGCCATGCCCTCCTCCAGGGGATCTTCCTGACCCAGGAATTCAACCCTTTATTCTTTATGTAATGTCCTTGTATTCCTTTGTCCTTAGATATTTTCTTTGCTCTAAAGTCTACTTTAATATTAACAAATGTTTTTATCCTTTTATTTCCAAATATCCATGCCATTATTAGGTTTCTTGGGCTTTCCTGGTGGCTCAGACAGTAAGGTATCCACTTGCCTTGTGAAGACCTGGATTCAACCCATGAGTGGGAAGATCCCCTGGAGGAGGGCATGAGAATCCATATTCTTGCCTGGAGAATTCCATGGGCAGAGGAACCTGGTGGGCTACAGTCCATGAGGTCACAAAGAGTCAGGCACAGCCTGGCAACTAAACCACCACCTGGTGTTCCTTCACATTTATTTCTTGGGAGGAACAGCCCTACTCAGACTGCCTTCTGACCTAGGTTGGAGGTCAGGAATGCTGGGCCTGGATTGTCTTTTCTTAGGTGCTGCTGTGTTGCTCTTCCATTCTTCAGGCCTAAACTAGTTCTTCTTCTTGCCAAATAAACATGGTCCCCTTTAGTGGTCTCTTCTTTTTTCCAGAACAAACAGAGGAGTGGGCGCAAAGAAATCAAGACCATCTTGTTTGAGCCAGAGGCCCAAGGTGTGTTTTATAACCTAGAGAAGAGATTTCATGGAGTGAAATTGAGGAGGAAAGTGGAAAGGAGTCCACAGTAGGCTAGAGATGAAAGTCATGGAGTCCCTTTCTTTAGAAATCATCAGAAGCTGAGAAAGTATTTTTCCTAGGTGATGTGTATATTCAGCTCTGAGTGAGTACACTTTCTGTATCTCCAAACCGTAAGTCTGTGTTTTTCATTAATTTTCTTTACAAATGCATATATATGATGATACTCATATGACATTTTATTCATTCTTCTTGGCCACTGTTCTGCTTTTATTATGACTTGAGATTTAAACCCTGAAAAAAAGATATCTGTTGTAGAGTTTGGATTATTTACCAGTAGATGAATTGATGGAATAACAAAAGAACTAAAGATGATTACTTAATTGAGCTCACAAAATTTGACATATGCATATGAAGAGAGTTACTTTACTAGGGTGTGAGATGAGTGCAATTGTGCAGTATTTTGAGCATTCTTTGGCATTGCCTTTCTTTGGGATTTGAAGAAAACTGACTTTTCCAGTCCTGTGGCCACTGCTGCGTTTTCCAAATTTGCTGGCATAGGGAGTGCAGCACTTTCACAGTATCATCTTTCAGGATTTGAAATAGCTCAATTGGAATTCCATCACCTCCACTAGCTTTGTTAAGATCATGGCATCTGGTCCCATCACTTCATGGGAAATAGATGGGGAAACTGTGGAAACAGTGTCAGACTTTATTTTGGGGAGCTCCAAAATCATTGCAGATGGTGACTACAGCCATGAAATTAAAAGACACTTACTCCTTGGAGGAAAATTATGACCAACTTAGATAGCATATTGAAAACCAGAGACATTACTTTGCCAACAAAGGTCCATCCAGTCAAGGCTATGGTTTTTCCAGTGGTCATGTATGGTTGTGAGAGTTGGACTGTAAAGAAGGCTGAGTGCCGAAGAATTGATGCTTTTGAAATGTGGTGCTGGAGAAGACTCCTGAGAGTCCCTTGGACTGCAAGGAGATCCAATCAGTCCATTCTAAAGGAGAGCAGCCCTGGGTGTTCTTTGGAAGGTCTGATGCTAAAGCTGAAACTCCAGGCCTTTGGCCACCTCATATGAACAGTTGACTCACTGGAAAAGACTCTGACTCTGGGAGGGATTGGGGGCAGGAGGAGAAGAGGATGACAGAGGAAGAGATGGCTGGATGGCATCACCGACTAGATGGACGTGAGTCTGAGTGAACTCCAGAAGTTGGTGATGGACATGGAGGCCTGGCGTGCTGCGATTCATGGGGTTGCAGAGTCGGACACAACTGAGCGAATGAACTGAACTGAACTGGTGAAGAGAGTTATTCACATATAATTGTATTCTTGGCCCCTTGTGGTATTCTGAGAACTTTGGTTGAAACAATACATAAAATAAATTACTTTATTATGATAGTTAAATAAGTAGTATAATTACATGTGTACATTCAGAATCCATTAGTCCAGTGGCCCTAAAAATCAGTGTCCTCATCCCCTCGGGAAGAAAATGTTACTATTTCCATTTATTTTGTAATGTCATTTAGTTTATATTTTGTGTATATTTTTAAAATGTCATAATACATTAGAATAGCAATGCATTTATGATACTTTTATATAATATAATTAGGTCACTGACAGTGTGTTGAAAAATGGAAAATACTTTGGAGATTAGTTCTTCAGGAATCAGAAAATTATCAAAATTTGCTGCATAAAATGTTACTTAATTTGGGGGAGTTTACCAAAATTTTTTTATGAAACCAGTTCAACTGAAGAGGCAGAATGTTCAGAACATCCATGTTTGCGTGAGTTTGCATAAAGCCTCAGAGATGGAAATAATTTGGAAGTTGGATAGAAGACCATGAGACCTGCTTGGACAGGGGAAAATGTGAATCTTGAATGCAAGAGAGCATGTTTGCTCCCCTCAGTGTGGTCTAAGTTGTTTTTCTTTAAATCACCTCCCTTTCTTCACCTTTATTCCCTAATCCCTGTCCTCTCCTTTACTAGTTCTTTTCCCATAATAGAGATCACCTGTTAACATACCATATAATGTACTTGGATTCATGTTTATTCCAAATTATCTGTCTTCCCCCAGCTAGAATATCAGTTCCATGAGGACAAGTGTCTGCCTGCTTTGTTTATTGATGCAAACAAAGCACCTATAAGAGTTTCTGAGTCAAGAGGAATTAAGTCAACAATCAATTGGCTAAATGACCAACAGCAGAGTACTGGGCAGGCTATAGGTTTCAAAATTTGTGATTTTCATTAGCTATTGTAAATAAACTGTTCTGCAGTTAATGTTACAAGGATAAGACACATTTCTGTTTCTTTTACCAGCATAAAGATAAATTACATTTGAAGAAAAGGTTTTAGACCCAACATGATAGCCAAAATGCACATTTGAAAAAGCAAATGATACTAGTTCATTTGTTTTCTTTATCTAAAATATAATTATATTCCTTTTCAAAAACTTTTCCTTACATAGGTGTGTGTACATATATGTTTAAATATATAAATAAAATTCCATCTAGTCTAAGCTATGGTTTTCCAAGTATCAGTATGGATGTGAGAGCTGGACCATAAGGAAACTGAGACCCCAGGAATTGATGCTTTTGAACTGTGGTGTTAGAGAAGACTCTTGAGAGTCCCTTGGACTGCAATGAGATCAGACTGGTCCATACTAAGGAAAATCAGCCCTGAATATTCATTGAAAGGACTGATACTGAAGATGAAGCTCTAATACTTTGGCCACCTGATGCAAAGAACTGACTCATTGGAAAAGACCCTGATACTGGGAAAGATTGACGGCAGGAGGAGAAGGAGAAGGCAGAGGATAAGATGGTTGGATGGCATCACCGACTCGATGGACATGAGTTTGAGCAAGCTCCAGGAGATGGTGGAGGACAGGGGAGCCTGATGTGC
Source organism: Aepyceros melampus (assembly GCA_006408695.1). NCBI lineage: Eukaryota > Metazoa > Chordata > Mammalia > Artiodactyla > Bovidae > Aepyceros > Aepyceros melampus. Next base: position 85,275 of record SJXQ01004753.1, read on the forward strand.
TACAGTCCATGGGGTCTCAAACAATTGGATATGACTGAGTGACTGAAGTTAATTGAAGGTGTGATGTGTTATGTACATAACATAATGATTATATGATCATTATACATAAGTTACACTGACAAATATGCTATTTCAGTTTCAGATATCATTATACATGGATAATATTGACATATAATATTATTTTGGTTTCAGGTGTACAACATAATTATTTGATATATATTGCAAAATGATCACCACAGTAAGTCTGGTGAACATTCCTCATTAGAAATAGTTACAATTTTCTCCTTGTGATGAAAACTTTTATGATCTCTTGGCAGTGTTCAAATAGGCCATAAGTATATTCCCTTTTTGACTTAGTGCAGTTAAATGAAACAACTGGCTTTGAGTATTAGAATCAAAGAATCATGTTGAAACAGTTGAGTTGAATCAAATTTCTCAGTGCCAACTCAGAAAGAGCTTCCTTGAAAAATCCATCCCTCATTAGGCCCACTTGGCTCCCATCACACATGGTATGGTGTGCAGGCATAGATCGATGTTTAAGGCTTATGGTATCTTTTCCATGTGTCCATGCATTTCTTTCTTGACATCATTCAAAGCTTCATCCATCTCCTGTCTTCACTGTACAAAGAGGTTATAATTATGGCAGAAGACATCAAGTAGCTTGACCGGCAATTGCTGCCCACTGGGCATTTTGGAAAGAGGCTGGGAAGGAGTCCTTCCAGTATTAGCGTTTTACTTTCAGGGGATTAGAAAGCGTTTCGGTTTGAAGAGTCAATCAATGCAAATATGTCTCAGGAGGGAACACTGTTTAATTATTTATTTGATTAGTGATTAGATGAGTGCCTGCTGAGAGTAAGGCAAAGAAGGGTTAGTAAACAAGGGAGAATTCAGGAAAAAGGCATGAGAACCTCTTGGAGAAAGTGAACACATGATTAAGGAGACCTTGACCTTTATTTGGTTTAGGTTTTAGGTTTTGTTTAGGCTGGCTCTGTAAAGGTATGGGTTGTTTTCATTTGATTTCCATTCATCCTCTATGCTTTACAATGTATGTCTTATTTAAGTGTTGAAAGTGACAAGTGACTTACTGCTTGTTATCACTGGGTAGTCCTGCTTTGGTTCTGATATTCCATAGTGTCTAGCAGAGATACCTTAGAGTACTTATTTCTATCATTTGCTCCAGAACCTTAACATTTTTTGGTGATTTCTGGTACTAAGATGATGAAATACAGGAAACTAGAGCTCAGGTACTTTTGGATAAAACCTTAATTTATCTCCCCCTTCTCTCTGACTTTTCAGTCATTTATTGACTCAGCTAGTCCCATATTGTTCGATGCCTTTTTTGACTCTAATGTCTGCCTCGTTCCTGGCATGTGGTCAGTCAAGGTCTATTTCATTTCCTGTATCTCTCACATGCTTTGCTTCTTTTCATTTGGCAGAGCCCTCTTTGATTTTTAGTGTCATAATATTCGCAGCTTTTTCTTGTCCCTTTCTTTTTCTCTGTCAGCCCCAACAGACACAACTCCTCAATCCACATTAAAGTTTCTCTTTTCTAATTCTGGACATTGTACTCTCTTAGACTGAATATTCTTGGTTTTCTGTTGTGTTGAAGAATAAAGACAAACTCTCTATTTTGCCGTATATGACTTTCCCTAATGCATAAAAATCCATACAGGTATTCTCCATTCTAACCCCACAATAATAAATGCAGTATATCATGGGAGCATAATCATGAGAGATACAACATGAATGGTAAAAAATGAACGTATCTCATGTTTTTGTGAGACTTGATTTTTCACTGATACCTTATAATGCTATATGTATTAATATCTCAGTTTCCTTATCTGGGATGTCAGAGATCCTTATTTCATAGGATGATCCGAAATGAATTGACAGATATACTGTTTTTCTATTTTTGCACATCAAGATCCCATCAACATGTCAAAACTCCATCATAAAGCTATCTCATTTGCCTCACTCCTATGACGCACTCAGATGGCTCCTAGCTTTACTTCATCCACTGTAGCCCCATGGTGGCATCACATCTTATTCTTCTTCATGCTACCTTGCAATATAGCGGTTGGTGTGTTTATATCACCCTCTCCTTCTCTACAACTTGCGGGCCTGCTTCTGGAAAATAGATATTTTTTAAACCTCACTTTAAATCCTCATTGTAGCCATGACATATGATTTACTAATCCAAAACATCAGTGAGCTTCAAAGGTTCTTCATTTTTTTGTTTCCTTTTGGGAACCATTGTTACTAGTCTTGATATAATAGGGCCATTTCTTTAAATATAATCTTACATGGAAATCTGCAAAAGAGGGGGAAATCAACAGTTTCTGGATGGCAAGGGAGTCATTGTTAAATTCTGTCCAAGTATCCCCGCTTTGGCTATTCCTTACTGACTCTACAGTGTATCTATGGCTCTGTTCAATATTGCCTGAAATCTACAGTATTCACTTTTTATGTCACAGTCAAGCAAGGAAAGAGTTCTCAATGTCACCACCTCTGTTGTTGATCTAAAGTCCTAAATTTGTGCTTGAAGGACAAGTAATGAAGATGTGTGTGGTTTATTGGTGTGCAAGAATACACGGAAGAACTGTACAAAAAAGATCTTCATGACCCAGGTAATCATGATGAGGTGATGACTAATCTACAGCCAAACATTTTGGAATATGAAGTCAAGTGGGCCTTAGAAGCATCACTACGAACAAAGCTAGTGGAGGTGATAGAATTCCAGTTGAGCTGTTTCAAATCCTGAATGATGCTGTGAAAGTGCTGCACTCAATTTGCCAGCAAATTTGGAAAACTCAGCAATGGCCACAGGACTGGAAAAGGTCAGTTTTCATTCCAATTCCAAAGAAAGGCAATGCTAAAGAATGCTCAAACTACCGCACAATTGCTCGCATCTCACATGCTAGTACAGTAATGCTCAAAATTCTCCAAGCCAGGCTTCAGCAATATGTGAACCGTGAACTCCCGGATGTTCAAGCTGGTTTTAGAAAAGGCAGAGGAACCAGAGATCAAATTGCCAACATCTGCTAGATCATGGAAAAAGCAAGAGAGTTCCAGAAAAACATCTATTTCTGCTTTATTGACTATGCCAAAGCCTTTGACTGTGTGGATCATAATCAACTGTGGAAAATTCTGAGAGAGATGGGAATACCATACCACCTGACATGCCTCTTGAGAAATCTGTATGCAGGTCAGGAAGCAACAGTTAGAACTGGACATGGAACAACAGACTGGTTCCAAATAGGAAAAGGAGTACGTCAAGGCTGTATATTGTCACCCTGCTTATTTAACTTATATGCAGAGTAGATCATGAGAAACGCTGGATTGGGAGAAACACAAGCTGGAATTAAGATTGCCGGGAGAAATATCAATAACCTCAGATATGCAGATGACACGACCCTTATGGCAGAAAGTGAAGAGGAGCTAAAAAGCCTCTTGTTGAAAGTGAAATAGGAGAGTGAAAAAGTTGGCTTAAAACTCAACATTCAGAAAACGAAGATCATGGCATCTGGCCCCATCACTTCATGGGAAATAGATGGGGAAACAGTAGAAACAGTGTCAGACTTTGTTTTTTTGAGCTCCAAAATCACTGCAGATGGGGACTGCAGCCATGAAATTAAAAGGCGCTTACTCCTTGGAAGAAAAGTTATGACCAACCTAGATAGTATATTCAAAAGTAGAGACATTACTTTGCCGACTAAGGTCGTCTAGTCAAGGCTATGGTTTTTCCTGTGGTCATGTATGGATGTGATTGTTGGACTGTGAAGAAGGCTGAGCACCGAAGAATTGATGGTTTTGAACTGTGGTGTTGTAGAAGACTCTTGAGAGTCCCTTGGACTGCAAGGAGATCCAACCAGTCCATTCTGAAGGAGATCAACCCTGGGATTTCTTTGGAAGGAATGATGCTAAAACTGAAGCTCCAGTACTTTGGCCACCTCATGAGAAGAGTTGACTTATTGGAAAAGACCCTGATGCTGGGAGGGATTGGGGGCAGGAGTAGAAGGGGATGACCGAGGATGAGATGGCTGGATGGCATCATGGACTCAATGGAGGTGAGTCTGAGTGAACTCTGGGAGTTGGTGATGGACAGGGAGGCCTGGCATGCTGCGATTCATGGGGTCGCAAAGAGTCGGACATGACTGAGCGACTGAACTGAACTGAACTGAACTGATGTTTCCTCCAATTGCATTGTCCCCCTTATTGCCAAATTTTCCCTCTAGTAAATGCCGTCCTCTGCCTGAAATATCTGAACAAAAGAAAGAAAATCAAGTTACAAAACAGAATTAGATGTTTTGGGCAGTAAATGACTTAAAAATTGCTTCCAGGTTTTTTTCATGGAAAGGGAATATGAGATGTTTGCTATTAGAATATTTTAAAAAAGCATATATATTTGGATCCTTAAAAATAAAGTGTTCTAACAGCATTTCATCTTTCACTACCCACGTCCTAGACTCACTTTCCTTTTGCTATTTTTCCTTTCTTCTGTCTTGTTCTTCCTTCTCTCTTATTCATCTCCCTTTTGTTTCTAGTTTTTGATTTCCCATTTTCTTTATCAGAAATTACTACTAAAGTCCTAAAGATGCTATAAAACCAGCCCAGCCACATCACTGACTTCTTACGTGAGCCAGTCAAGAGATTGGCCCTCATCCAAGGTTGTTTGGAGGCTGTTAAACAAGCTAAGCATCCCTGATTGAGTCACATTGCTCCAGTCTCAGTAGAGACTCAGTTATTTGGAGGATTTTATAATTCAGTGACCTACTAGGGCATGTTTGTAAGGCCAAATAATTAATGACAAGGATAGTTAAACTAAAAGGAAAAGAGAATGGCATCTCACTTCTCATATAATATGGTTTTCAATCCAGCTTTGTGATCTATTCAGTGTCTATGTGACCACTTGGACAATTGTCCAGACCCCCAGGCAGGGGACACATGCACACCAGTATTTCTGCCATTCAGTCGTTCAGAGTGTTTATGATACATGGTTTTCCTGTGGGTCAGCTAGTAGGCAACTCACTGTGGGCTGCTTAATTTTCTCCAGATAGTGCTTGCAGAGTGAGGGAAACAGAGGTTCTGGTGACTATTGCAGGTGGGGAGCTGTGGTTTGCAGAACATTTGCCCTTTTCAAAAAGGAAACTGAATTTGAGGATCCCCAACTTGTGAATGTCCTGGAAAATCAACAGGATAACCCCTCAAGAGAAACACTTGTCAGTCAGGAGGAATTTCAGATCAGTCCATCTGGACCAAGAAAAGCCTACAACAGCACCGTGTAAGTCAGTGATGGCAGAACTTTCCCATCTTGTTACCATTTACCCTGTTCCAACATGGTGCAAAGAATGAAGATCCAGAGAGGGAAAGAGAAGGAACCTTGCAGAAATAGGCACATCTATGTTTCCTGGTAGGTCCCCTGGGCCTCAGCAGGGGAGAGGGAAACATTGAATAGGCTGAATATGAGGTGGAGCTGACACTTGACTGACCTGGCCTCGTGAAACCCAGAGTGACGGAGTGTGTGGAATGGCTGCAGGTGATGCTGGAGACGAGGGTGCGGTGGAGCGGGGGTGACGACAGCCCCTGGGGGGGACGCGCCAGGCCACCTTTGTATCTGCTGTGCTCTCAGCCTTTGTGTCCCCCAGAAGTTTCATATGATGACATCCTGATTCCCATGGTTATGGTAGCCCTAGGTGTGGCCTTTGTGAGGAGATGGAGTTATAAGGATGGAGCCTCCTCAATGAGATGGGTGCTTTTATATATGGACACTCAGAGCTCCCAAGCCCTCCCCTGTGTGAGGATACCGTAAGAAGTGTGTGATCAAAAAGGACCCTGCATGACCACGCTGTGGAAATCCATTTCCATTGTGTTTAAGTCTGTGATACTTTGTTATAACAACCGAGAAGGACTAAGACAGCCTCCTAACAATGTTTAGACAGTTCAGTAAACCTCATGCTATTTACACAAAAGTGCAAAGCACTTATCTTGCCTGATGTAACACTGTGATAGTTGGCTGACAGTTTGTGGCTGGCTTTCATGAGAATGCAGGCTTCTTGGTAGCATGACCAGAACCACGAATTGCCTAATTCTTTGATTCTAATAACTTGACCCAGAATAATTGGCTGTGATTCTTACATAATCTCTTAATGGTCTTCTTTGTAATGCCAAGTTCTGCTATTTGTGACTAATTTTAATAGGTGCTTCATTCTCTCAATTGGAGGGGTGGATTTTCTTTTGATTTACTCTTAAAGGAAGATAAGAATTGTTAAGAAATTGCCCTCTTAGAGCTTGACATCTCTAAAGAGTCTGTGTTTATTTTTTAAGAGGAGACCCATTACAGAGCATGCATTAAAAAGCTGTAAATTTCAAAGAAGCTTGCTATGGGATCGATCATTACGACCACCTCAGAGCTGGATGGGATGGATGTGGATTTAGCACGTTTTGCGGGTTCGGCATGCCAGGATCTTCAAGTACATGTCAACTTTATATGAATCCCTGCTCAGGCAGTAGAACAGGTTATACAATTCAGAATGACGCTTATCTTCATCGCTGGACGTCAGGGATGGGAGTCCTGGCCAGATACTGGGAGCATCGTACATCCTATGCAGGACTGGAACAACAATCTAAATAACAAAATGATAATGACTTCTTATGTGTTTATTAGTATTTGCTTATCTTTTTTTTTCTTCTAATTATCAAATAAAGATTTGGGGAAGACATATGAATATAAAACTCTATATATGGATTTTGGAGCCAGCTTTTGAGAAAACTCTTAGAAATCTAAAAGTAGATATGTAACTCCAGTTTAGTTTTAAATTTCTCTTTTCCTCCTTCCCACTCGCATCCGTTGATTTGAGGAGAACAGAGGAAGAAGACAAGTGGAACTTCAATAGCATATGTCCCGGGTTACTTTAAAGAAAAATGCTGATCTTGGAAATTAAATTCCCTAATACTACTGCTCTTGAAAATATTTCAACCCCCTGTGCCCAGGAAGAGGCAAGCTTTTGGTGGAATTGTGTGCAATGCAGTGAAGGCTGCACATGTCAAAAATTGCAGTGAAATTCTGAATCCTTTACAGTAGAGTCTATCACTATGAATGACTACGCTCCTGTTTCATGTAGTAGCAGTCTAGCATATAGAAGTCATGAATATTTTTCTTACAAAATGAGATATTTCCAAACTCCTTATGCATTACAGAGGTCACCTCTTTCATTCTTGAACAAGGCCAGAAAGTCCTCTGCAGGATGCTCACCTTCTTGAAGTGACTCTCTATGAATGCTTGAAGTTTCTCTGACGTGCTCTCAATCTCTATGGCGATTGATAGGAAAGCCTCTGACAATTCTTTCATACTCGGCAGCTCCGTGACTAGATGATACAGAGGTTTATTCCAGGAGTACAGTAACACGAGTGTCCACTTACTAAGGTCTTCATTCTAAGCAACCATAAGAAACAGTCTCATTAAAATAATCATAATTCAGTGGTTTTGGAGACTTGTGATCTTTGCTCAGAGCAGCTGACCTAAAAAACTTTTGGTTATTCCTATGTGCATGCAAAGAGTTTTGAAGGTAGGAAAAGTTGCAAAAGTATAAAATGTAAGCTAATAGTTAACACTTTGCTGAATTATTAAAAATCTAGGTTATTTAGGAACTGATTCTTCTGATGTGTTCTAATTTATAACATGAAGAATTTTCCTTTTTCCTCTGAAATTCTATCACCACTCAGTGAGTTCTTTTGTGTTTGTATATTTGAGTGGGAGAATCTAAGTATTTTATGGCAAGTCAGTACGTGCCTGCAGTGCCTCACCCAGGAAGAGGGATTCCACCTGTGCCCACATCATTGTCACCCATTGATTCATTTGTAATAATGAATCAGATGAGTCCTTTGCATTGATTTTTGATCAGTAATTGTTTTATGATATTACAGCAAAGAGACAAGGAAGAAGACATGGCATTCCTAAACAGGCTTCTCTCCTCAGCTGATCCTGACGCCAGCCCCCTGCTGACATCAGAAGAGTCTGTTTTGTTGACATGTGTCCGGACAGAAAATGGCACAGCGTTGTCTTTAGTAACAGCATCAGTGAGATTCACAATGGAAGGTTTTCCCCCCTACTTCACTACAACTAGCAGAATTGAGCCTGAAAATCCCGGGGACTGAAGATCTCTAGTTAATATGCTTGATTTCTTTACAGCCATGAACTGTTTTACTGGTAAAGAACAGAGAACTGAGTAGGATTAAATACAGTAATGCACATAAAGTGCTGAGTAAAATGAGAGGCCATGTAGTAACTCTCAATAAACTTTCAATTTAAGCTTATTGAAGAATCCCTCCTCTTCTTCCTTTTTGTCCTTTTTCCTTTACTTGTTCACCCTCATTATTAATGAGCTTAACAGAGGAAAAGAATGCTGGTATCATTAAGAAGATTTTAGAGAGAGAAGATAGAATTTTAAGGGGGGATGCAAGTGAAAATATTTTAAGTAATGTTAGGAGGAACGATAATGCAGGAAATCAGAAAGGAGAGATTATAACAATGAAAATTTGGAGCTGCAATAAATGACTGAGGCTTGATATGTAAACTGTGTTGTGCACAGAACAGAGGCAATTGTAGAAGCCATGAGAAGCAAAGCAATGTTTTATAGGCCATTGGTGGGGAGACTTACAAATTAAGAATAAAAGGTGACAGAGGAGTCATTGAGAATGACGAATGAAGGAGGTGTCAGAGAAGTAGAAGCAGAATCAGGAGAGCCTTGAAAGACAGATGCGAGGGCTTCAGTGGTGCAGTATAGGACTCCCACGTAGCAGTCACTAGTAACAGGGAGTACTCAAAATTGGGTCTGTTTCTCACATATTCATGAATTTTGCAGTCTTACATTTTACACATGGAAGTTCCCATTCATTTCCTGCTTTCATATAGAATAATAGCTGCAATCCTGTGTCTAATGCATTGGTTGAACTAAAGTTGTCTGCGTTGACAATTTATAGATTTGTTATTTATCTTGCTACTACAAATCTTTAGTCATCCCTTAATTTTGTTCATGCTTCATGAACTGCATAATATAATTTTTCTTCAATTGCTTATGATTCCTCCACCTTTTTCTGCAAGTACAGTTACCATAACCTCTAATGATCTGAAGTCTGGTATCCTACTGACTGTCTCAGCTGAAACGGTGAAAAACCCAGGTTAAAGACTCACGTTCAGCTGGTGGGCTTTATCTCTTTCTTCGGGAGAACGGAAGGAATTGGTGTGGCAGTTGTTGCTTGCATTGAAATGGTACAGTTTGCCCTGGGCATATTTTTCCTCCTGAAAGTGATCAGGCAATTAGTTAGTGTTGTTGGGCATTCAGTAGATGAACCCATTAACAGAATATTAACATCTTTGATAGATGTGAATTTTTTTTAACGGGGGGGTCATCACAAAATTTGAAAGTAATTTTTTTAAATTAATTTTTATTTTTTAGTTTGTTTTGCTTTACAATACTGTATTCATTTTGCTATACATCGACATGAATCAGCCGTGAGTGTACATGAACTTCCAATCCCGACCCCTACCTCCCCCCTCCCGCCCCACACCATCTCTCTGAATTATTCCCCGTGCATCATTCCCAAGCATCCTGCATCCTGCATCGAACCTAGATCGGCAATTCATTTCACTTATGATATCATACATGTTACATTGCCACTCTCTCAAATCATCCCACCCTCTCCCTCTCCCACAGAGTCCAAAAGGCTGTTCTGTACATCTGTGTCTCTTTTGCTGTCTCGCGTACATGTTTATCATTACCATCTTTCTAAATTCCATATATATGTGTAAGTATACTGTATTGTTGTTTTTCTTTCTGGGTTACTTCATTCTGTATAATCGGCTCCAGCTTCATCCACCTTGTTAGAACTGATTCAAATGTATTCTTTTTAATGGCTGAGTAATACTCCATTGTGTATATGTACCACAGCTTTCTTATTCATTCATCTGCTGATGGACATTTTTTTTTTCTATTTTTCTATACATTGTCTCTATAAAAATGATTTTACATATAACTTTTCTAAGTTTAACCTTTTCCCTTCTCTGTTTTATTATTATCTTTTTTTTTTTTTTTTTTACCATTTGAACCAAATATAGTACGTATGTACTAATATTTGGTGCTTCTCGGGGGACTGTAGTGGTAAAGAATATTCCTGCCAATGCAGGAGATATAAGAAACTCAGGTTTGATCCCTAGGTGAGGAGCATCCCTTGCAAGAGGGTACAGCAGCATACTCCAGTATTCTTGCCTGGCCAATCCTATGGACAGAGAAGCCTGTTGGGCTACAGTCAGTAGGACTGCAAATATTGGACACAATTGAAGTAACTTAGAATGCATCCATGGACCTATATTTAACCATTTAATCTCTTATTTATCTGGAAGAGTTGGAAAAAAAATTGACAGTCAAAATGGAGGATGAAAGAAAATCTAGTGAGTAAAAGAACTATGTGAATTTAACAGAAACCTTTAGCACTGCCTTTTATTAGCTGTCTGCTCTACTGTGTGCTCCTTGATTGACCTAAAAGAATTAACATACAACTTTCAAATACCTTAATCAGAAAAAGAATAATTGTTTCCAGTTGTAAACACCCCTTCTATTTTAGCTAGAAACCTATTCAGTGCAAATCTTAAAACAATAATTTGTAGCTTTAAAAAACTACCAGTATTTGTTTTTGTGACCAGGATTCAGCTTTGTTTAACATGTTCCATCCACTCAGTTAGTTCACTGCAGAGCTGCTGCTGCTGCTGCTCCTGTTAGGTCGCTTCAGTTGTGTCCAACTCTGTGTGACCCCATAGACGGCAGCCCACCAGGCTCCCTCATCCCTGGGATTCTCCAGGCAAGAGCAATGGAGTGGGTTGCCATTTCCTTCTCCAATGCATGAAAGTGAAAATGAAGTCACTCAGTCATGTCTGACTGTTAGCGACCCCATATACTGCAGCCTACCAGGTTCCTCCATCCTTGGGATTTTCCAGGCAAGAGTACTGGAGTGGGTTGCCATTGCCTTCTCACTGCAGAACAGTTCTCATTTATTGGCTATTTACTCTGAGTCTGGAGAAGAAAGCCCATAGAGACCTTGAAGAACCAGAAAATCAATATGCTTCCTTTCCCCAGTCCCACCTAAAAGTGCTGTGTCTGGTAGTTCTGTGGACTGAATGTGTATTCTTCAAATTCATGTGTTAGAGACCTAACTGCCAAAATACTGTGTTTTGAAAAGGATTCTGACTTTTTAGGATCTCATGGTCTATAGCCGACCAGATTCCTGTGTCCATGGGATTTTTCAGGCAAGAATACTGGAGTGGCTTGCCATTCCCTTCTCCAGGGAATCATTCAGACCCAGGGATAGAACACAAGTCTCTCACATTGCAGGCAGATTCTTTACCATCTGAGCCACCAGGGAAGCCCGTTAATGGTAAATGAGCTCTTAGGGTGGAACACTCATCCAATAGGTTTAGTGTCTTATGAAGCGAATCACCAGAGAATTCTATCTGTGTCTCTGTGTCTTTTCCTCTCTCTCTCTTCCCCAGCCCCCATCCTTTCTAAGGACTCATGGAGAAGCCAGCCTGGAAAGAAAGAGTCCTTACTAGAACCTCATCTTGCTGGCACCCTGATCTTGGACTTCTAGCCGCTGGACTGTTAGGAAATAAATTTCTGTTGTTTATTCCACTGAGTCTATTGTATTATTTTATGGCATTCCTAGCTGACAAATACAAAATCATTTATTTTGCTCATTTAAAACAGAAAATGAATGAAAGGAAATTGAAAAATTTATTGCACTTCTTAGGAAACTTTGAGATTTCACAAAACTGATCCTTTCTTCAATTCCCACATCTTATGAACTGACGGCTTCTTTGACTGAGAGAGTGTGTTTTTGCAGCCTTCTTGTTTAAAGGATAGTATAGCCCCGTCACTTAGGCGAAGTTTTCTTCTGGGAGCCTGGCGGGCTACAGTCCACGGGGTCGCAAGAGTCAGACACGATTTAGCAACTAAACCACCACCACCATAGTACTTACAAACTGCTTGAACATTACTGTGGAAAAGTTATGGAAGTCGTGGGACAGCCAGGCGGCATCGATAAACAAGTCTAAAAGGGATTTTAGGGAGGTGACAGACACGTCAGGACTGCATGACGGGCATGGGTTGCCTTGGCACAGGAGCAGATTTGATATGACCACCAGCAGCAGCAGGCATGACCCTGTTTAAATAAAACCATGAGCCATTCTGAGATGATCTAGTCACCTGAGGTTATCAAATCCATCCTGTGGAAGGAAGCCTTCTCTTTCCCTGTTGCTCTGAGCAGGAGTTGTTGCTGTCAAAGCTGGGGTGGGGAAGGAGCGCCTTCTGTGTAAGTTTAGATGGATGATGATATTTGCACAGACAGATAGTTGGAGAAGTAGGTTACTCCCTGTATTTTTGAATTGCTCCCAGAAGTACTTCTGTGCTCTCAAACATTTGGAACTAAAATTCTGAGCCAGAATGTTTGGCCATTCTTTTAAGACAGTTTAATGTTGGGACTCTCCAGACTCTGAGCAGCAAGGCCCTCTAGGAGTTTGCAATTGTTTTACTCTACATTGACAATTGCTTGAATTTTAGACCCTGAAATGACAAGAAAGGTACAATTTATCTGTGTAGTATATCATCACACTGGGGTAAGAGTAAACACGTGACTGACTGATCACTATTATTGAGTACAGAGAGAATACTAAGAGAAAAACAATCTGTACCTTGGATCTGCTCACTCACCTTAGTAACCTCATGCATGTCTTTGATACTTTCCCAAAAGTTTTAAAGCATCTTAAAATTTGTGTTTCACAGGAACCCTGTGAGATAACCTTAATCTTCACTATGATTATCAAGTTATGTTACTGAAGATGTGATGACTTGGAGAGGGCAAGTAGTTTTTCCCAGGTCCCATTATTAGCAGATGCAGGCGACTGGGCACCAGTACACTCATCTCTTCACTTCCTGATGTCACATCACACATGCCCGTGGGCTCTCTGTCTGCATGTGTGTGACTAGGACCACAGCAGGAGTTGTGATGACTCTGCTTAAAGAGGAAAATATTTTTTCTTTGACTGCCAAGCAAAGTGACCCTAGAACACTGGTTTTATCCACTTGTTCTGCTCTGTCTATAAAACACTCTCTGTTACAGTCTTTGACAATTATCAGTGTGGGGGCCTGGTTCTCCTGGCTAGTCTTTCTTCTAGGCATCTTGATAGCTCTTCTACTTTTATGCATCTTTAATCTTCTCATTACATTTGAGAAACTAGCAAATAAATCTCCAAATGGTAATACAAGAATATTACCTGGTCAGCACCCAAGACAATGTCATTGGTTCTGCAAACAACGCCTGCTTCTTCCTGACTTTGACTTTTTCGTGACAAAATTTACTTGTCGGGAGTACATCCTGACAACCCATGGAGCTTAGGTTTTGAACCATCTCCAAGCATCTTCTCTTTGACAGTAGAACTAGACCTTCAGGCTTCCGTGATGTATTGTAATATTCAGAAATTATTCCTGGCCCTACCTTTGACCAACAGAAGCATAAAATCATAGACTCTTGCTAGCATGATTTTAATATTACTTTTCCTGTGCATCCTTTTTAGTAAGCAGAATTTAAGACTGAAGTGAGCAAGAATTGAGTTTGGACAAGAGAACTGATAAAATAGACATTTTATCCTCCTGAGTGAGATCTGAATATCATTCTTTTTCCAGTTTACCAGAAGAGTGGTAATTTAATTAAGGATAAGATATCAGCATTTACTAGGTTTTCTCTGCTTTTAGTTATTTTAAAGGGTCATGGTATCTATAAATAAAATGTTTATTTAAAATTAGGTGATGGAAATAAAAGAAGTGCTTCTCAAAAAAGAGACATATAAGTTGGAAAAATTTGGAACTATCTCTCTCATCAACTAATGAGCTTATTGTGACAGGCAAGGAGGATAATAGCTTATATAACATAAATGTATTTGTGTGCATGTATCCATGTGCTATGCATAAATATTTGCTTAATTCCTTCATGAAACTTTGGACCTTATAAATTAGATTTTATAAGAGGCAGTAAATATAGCAGAATACTCTAATTCCTAATGTAATTGATCATTTATTGGTAGATGACTAACAATATGATTTTTTTCTGTTAAATTGTTTTTGTAATATTTTATCTCAAATATTTATTTTTAATTTAAATTTACTTATTTTAATTGGAGGGTAATTACTTTACAATATTGTATTGGTTCTGCCACAATCACCATGAATCTACCATGGGTGTACATGTATTCCCCATCCTGAACCTTCCTCCCATATCCCTCCCTGTACCATCCCTCCGGGTCATCCCTGTGCACCAGCCTAAGGATCCTGTATCAAATCTGTACTGGCGATTCATTTCTTATATAATACTACACATGTTTCCATGACATTCCTCCAATTATTATTCATGTGTTTGCTTTGGTAGCACATATATTTAAAAATTGGGATAACATTGAGAAGATTAGCATGGCCCCTGCCCAAGGATGACACACAAATTTTGAACATGAAGTTGCTCAGTCGTGTCCAACTCTTTGCGATCCCATGGACTGTTGCCTACCAGGCTCCTCTGTACATGGGATTTTCCAGGCAACAGTACTGGAGTGGATTGCCATTTCCTTTTCCAAGGGATCTTCCCAACCCAGGGATAGAAACCGGGTCTCCTGCATCGTAGACAGACAATTTACCGTCTGAGCCACCAAAGCCTTCCATATTTTTCTGTAACAGCTTCGAGGGTTAGGATGGGAAGAGAGGTGGCAAGGAGGTTCAAGAGCAGGGGACATAGGTATACCTATGGCTGATTCATGCTGATGCTTGGCCAAAAGCAGCACAGTATTATAAAGCAAGTCCCCTTCAATTAAACATCAATAAGTTCAATTATAAAACCTGTTATTGGGGATTATATAACAGTTCATATATCCATTGTATGACTAAAGAGGGTCTGACTAGAAACTCATGGTGTCAATTATCATTGGTTAGTGATTCATTAACTTATAGTTGAATGAGAAAAGTAAACTAAGAAACACTACTGTCTTGATTCAGTGTCAGAGGAAGCTATAATCCCTGTCTATGTTTGCTTGTAGGTGGTATAGTGCCCAAACTTTGAAACTGAGCCTGTTCCCAGAAGCGCAGTCGTGACTCCTGCCCAGGGTGTTTGTTCCTGATGCTGGGGGCTTCTGTTCGCTGGTCACTGAGGCCGAAATTTTCTCTGCTGAGCATTCCCTGAATCTATCACATGCACAAGTCTTTATATTTTGGTTTTCTAATTTGATTTTCTTATTCTTTTGATCAGACTACCAATTCCCTTTATGATGTATTTGTCAGACCCTTTTGTGCTTTGATTTTTCTGATGCTCATTAGTGTATTTGCTTCCATGTCTACCTCTCTGAGTATTTTCAGCATCTACATAAACCCTACCCTATTTTCTTACTGTCTGGATTTTGGTGTTTAGCATCAGCATATTTTTATGAACTTCATTTTCCTTCTGGTGTGGTTTCTTAAACCACAGTTTAAGCTGGCTCACTCTTGCTTTCTCATGTTGTCTCCAAAATATTAGAGAACTCTGCTTTTTCTAGGCAGTACTTCACCTTGTTTTGATACTATTGATAATTTTCTGTGATTTCACTTCCTGCTGCATAAGCTTTGTCTTTCTCAATCTACTGTAACATGAGTAATATGTGCCACTATATGGTAGTACTATTTTAAATGTATATCCACTAGTATAGCAGAGAATTAAAGGGAATAAAATTGGAATAGTGTTAGTAATAATACATTCCCCTCAAATATAATCCAGTAATGCTCCCAGTTTTAATTGACTTTCTATCCATGTATTATTGAGGTCCCCTATTCATTTTTTCTGTACTAGGTATTTCAATTTTGAAATAGAATATAGAAAACAATAGAGTAGAAAATTCTGAAAATCACCTTTGATTTTAGATGCCTCAAGATTAAATATGTAATTATTAGTTTGTTATAATTAACAGGCTATTTTGAGTACATATAGCTCAGTGTAGGGTGATAGCTATTGAATGAAGGATATATACTGTGAACTCCAATAACCTGTGGAGATTAAAGAGTGCAATGCCAGGAAGACACAGGTTTTTGTTCTGGAAGGAAAAACTTTGTGTCTCTCTTCTATACTCTATTCTTCAGATTTTTCAAAACACTTACTCTTCCTTTGCTCATTTAATAATTTGGATTGTTTGATTTCTTTCAATACTGAGTTGCATGAATCTCTTATATATACTTGGATATGAACTCCTTATGTGATTAGCAATTTTTTTTTCATTCCATAGGTTGTCATTTCATTTTATTGATGGCTTCTTTTACTATGCAGAAGGTTTTGAGTTTGATGTGGTCTCACTAGTTTATTTTGCAATTCTTGCCTTTGCTTTCGATGACTGAATTGTTTGAGATGCTTGTATTTTGGTCAGTAATCCTTTATCAGTTGTCTTATTTGCTATTATCTTCTTCAGTTCTTACCAGAAGACACAGACTGACTGAATGGATACAAAAACAAAACCCATATATATGCTATCTGCAAGAAACCACTTCAGTCCTAGAGATACATACAGACTGAGTGAGAGGATGGAAAACGATATTCCATGCAAATGGAAATCAAAAGATTGCCGGATTGGCAATTCTTATATCAGAAAAAATAGACCGTAAAATCAAAACTATTATAAGAGATTAAGAAGGACACTGCCAAATGATCAAGGGATCAGTCCAAGAAAAAGACATGACAATTTTAACTATTTATGTACCCTACATAAGAGCACCTCCATACATAAGGTAAACACTAACTGACAAAAAAGGAGAAGTTGACAGTAACACAATAATAGTAGGACATGTTAACACCATACCTATACCAATGGACAGATCAACAAAACAGAAAATTAATAAAGAAACATAAGCCCAAAAGGAAATGTTAGAGCAAACAGACCTAATTGATATCTTCAGCACATTCCATCCAAATGCAGAAGAATACACTCTCTTCTCAAGTGCACATGGAATATTCTCCTCATCTTGGGTCACAAATCAAACCTCAGTAAATTTAAGGAAATTGAAATTATATCAAGAATTTTCTCTGACCACAACACTATAATACTGCTACTGCTAGCTGCTAAGTCGCTTCAGTCGTGTCCATAGGTGGCAGTCCACCAGGCTCCCCCGTCCCTGGGATTCTGCAGGCAAGAACACTGGAATGGGTTGCCATTTCCTTTTCCAATGCATGAAAGTGAAAAGTGAAAGGGAAGTCATTCAGTCGTGTCTGACTCTTGGCAACCCCATGGACTGCAGCCACCTGGCCCCTACATCCAAAGTATTTTCCAGGCAAGAGTACTATCATACTAGATATTGATAGTAGAGGGGGAAAAAAAAAACTATGAAGAACACAAACACATGTTGATTAAAAAACACATTTCTAAATAATGAACAGATTACTATACAAATAAAGGAAATCAAAACATTCCTAGAAACAAAGAACAATGAAAACATGATGATCTAAAACCTAGAGGATGCAACAAAAGCGGTTCTAAGAGGGAAGTTTACAGAAATACGAATCCTACCTCAAGAAACACATTGAATAGACAACCTAACTTTACATATCTTTAACTCTTTTTAATTTCTCTTATCAATGTCTTAAAGGTTTTGCATAAAATCTTTCAACACCTTCCTAAGTTTATTTCTAAGTGTTTTATCTTTTTTGTGATGCAATAGTAAATGGAATTGTTTTCTTTATTCCACTTTCTGATAGTTTGTTGTTGATATATAGCTAGGCAACCTAGTTTCAAATATTGGAATATAGTAAACATAATGTATGCTACATCTTTAAAGAATAGATATTTTCCCACAAATAAGACATATAGATGATTAAAACGTATATGACAAGATGCTCAGCATCACTAATAATCAAAGCAAATGCAGATCAAAAGCACAAGAGATATCACCTCTTACCTGTTTGAATATCTAGTGTCAAAAATGTAAGAAATGACAAATGTTATTGAGGATGAGGAGAAAAAGGAGTGCTTATGCACTGTTGGTAGGGATGTACACCAGTGCAACTCCCATGGAAACCCACAGTGGAGGTTATTCAAGAAATTTGAAAGAGAACGTTTAGGTGATCCCTTATCCCACTTCTGGATGTGTAGTCAAAGGGAATGAAATCATTGTCTCAAAGAGAGAGCTGTGCTCCCATGCTCACTGCAGCATTATTCACTGGAGCCTTGGTAGAGGCACAACCTGAGTATCTTTCAACAGGTGAATGGATTAAAACAATGTGATGAGACATATATTGCTAAATATTAATTAGCCATTAGAATTAGAAAGAAATCCTTTCATTTGTGGCAACATGGATGAAACTGGAAGGCATTACGTGAAGTAAACTTAGAGAAAGACAAATGCCATATGATCTCAACTATAAGGAGTTTCAAAAAAAAGAAAGAAACAGAGTAGAGAAATAATTGTCAAAGACTGGAGGGTAGGACAAATAGGGAGAGGTTTTTAAAGGTTACATAATATCAAGTATAAAAAATTAATAAGGTGAGGATCTAAGTTTGAGCTTCATGATCTAATCATGAGATTGAACAAGCTCTTGGAGTCAGGGATGTACAGGGAAGCCTGGAATGCTGAAGTCCCTGGGGTCATACAGAGTGGGACACGACTGAATGACTGACTGAACTGAAGAGAGCGGAACTTACCTGTGTTCTCCTCATAAAGCAAAAGTTAAATATGTGTGGTGATGGCAATGTTAATTAATAGAAAGAGAAACTCGTTCCTAATATGTGCACAAATGGGGGTGGACAAGATGCCGGAGGGGTAGGTGGAAGTGGGGTACACCTCTCTCCACGATGCATCAAGAAAGTCTAAAGATGCAGCAGTTCTCACAGAAGACCAGGTGAATACTGGACGGACTCCCTGACTACTGAGAAGGAATATCTGGATCCATATAGAACTTGGTAGGACAAAGGAAAGAAGGGACAAGGAGGAAGGAGAAGAAGGAGGAGAGCAAGTGGGACCAGACTGCACCTGGGGGTGAGGGAGCTGAAGCTCAGGGGAGAGATCTCCGCATCCATGGCCGTCCACTGGGATGGGGAAGGCATTTGAAGCCATAGGGGATGAACTAACTAATCTGTGACAGTTGAATGGAGCGAGAACCACATAGACAAGCCATGCTTCAGCCTTTCATACCTCGGACAGGGTTGTAAGTCCAATGGTGTCCACGGATGCTGGGAGCTGGAGCCATGGGGATTGCAGGATGATCCCAGGGTGACGACTCCTGTTGACCGCGAGGAGTCAGCCTGATGGGATGGGATGGAGGAAATCTGCTGCATGGGATGCTTCTTAAGGAAAGCCATGAGGCCATAAAAGTAGGGTTCTACTGCCTGTGGAGTAGTGATCTTTCTCCATGCTGGTACCTGTAGGTTGAGCAATAGAGAAAGACTTCAGTGAGGGTGGTCCTTGAGTGCCTGATGCACTAAGCAGTGGAGAATTTTGAATGTCTATATACCCAACCCTACCCTATTCTCTGTCTACATTTTGGGTTTTAGCATCATAATGTTTTTATGAACTTAAATTTCTTCTGGTACAGTTTCTGGTTTACAAATTAGGCTATTCCTCACATCTGGCTCAATCTTTGTGTTTCAAGAAACTTTGAGAACCTTCCTTCCTCTCAAGGCAATACTGTCCTTTACTTTACTACCATTGCTGACTTCCCATACTTTCACTTCTTGCCTAATATATTCTAAGTCTTTCTCTATTCACTATAACTTTAGTAGGCAATGGCAACCCACTCTTGCCTGGACAATCCCATGGGTGGAGGAGCCTGGAAGGCTGTAGTCCATGAGGTCCCTGAGAGTCAGACACGACTGAGTGACTTCACTTTCACTTTTCACTTTCATGCATTGGAGAAAGAAATGGCAACTCACTCCAGTGTTCTTGCCTGGAGAATCCCAGGGACAGAGGAGCCTGGTGGCCTACCATTTATGTGGTCACACAGAGTCGGACATGACTGAAGCGACTTAGCAGCAGCAGGAGCAGCAGCAAACCTTGTGTTGATATTGATATTTATAATAAATTATTAATGGATGCAGTAGAGAACCAAAAGGACTACAGTTACAACAGTGGTAATAAATTACCCCCAAATTTTAATCCATTAATTCTCCATTTAAAATGATTTTCTATTTATATATTATTGAGGTCTCTTAACTTATTTTCCTTAATGGTAGTTCAGTTTTGAAATGAAATATAGACAACCGTGGTGTGGTAAACTCTGGAAATTACCTTCCTTTTGATATGCCTCATTAGTAAATATGCCAATATTAGGATTTTTTTCCCCCCAGTGGGGCTGTTCTTAGTACATATTATAGCTCACTGTGGGGTGATTGCTATTGACTGAAGAACATATACGTTGAACTGTAATTGTCAAACAAGTGAGTGGAGATGAAGAAAGTAATGCCAGGAAGGCACAGGTTTTTATTGTTCTAGAAGAAAAACCTTACTGCATCTCTCATCTACAGTCTAATATTCAGATTTATTGAGATTCTTACTTTTCTTACACCCCATTAAAAATTTGAATTATTTGGGTTTTTTTGCTCTTGAGTTGTATGTCTCATGTATTTTTGGATATTAAGACCTTGTCAAATATATGATTTGGAAATGTCTTCTGTCAATCTGTAAATTGCCATTTGATTTTGTTGATGTTCCTTTCTTTGGAGTTTGATTGGATTTCACTTGTTTGTTTGGGCAGTTGTTGCCTTTGCTTTTGGTGTGAAACCCAAAACCTCCTTAAAAAGACTGATGGCAAGAAGATTACCTCAATGTCTTCTTCTAGGGGTTTAATCGCTTAAAGTCTTATGTTCAACTTTTTAATCCCTTGTTAGTTGATTTTTGTGTATGGTAAAAGACGGGTACAGTTTCATTTTTTCATAGGACTCTCCAGTTTTCCCAGGGCCATTTTGAAAAGGTTGTCCTTTCCCCACTGGATATTCTTGGCTCCTTTTTCATAAGCTCATCAACAATATATGGATGTGCATTTCTTTCTGGTCTCGTTGTTGTACTCTATTGATCTATGGTCTGTTTTCGAGCCAGAAGCAAATCATTCTCTTTTGATTACTATAGCTTTCTAATATATTTGAAATCAGCAACCATGGTCTCAAACTTTGTTCTTCTTTCTCAAGATCACTTTACTCTTTGGTATTCTGAGATTTAACAAAGCAGAATAGACCAAGAAGAGATAGGAAAAGTACATAAGAACTCTACAAAAAAATATCTTAATGACCCAGATAAACACAATGGTGTAGTTTCTCACTCTGAGGCAGACATCTAGAATGTGAAGTCAAGTGGGTCTTAAGAAGCACTGCTGCCCATAACGTTAGTGGAGGTGATAGAATGCCAGCAAAGCTATTTAAAATCCTTAAAGATGATGCTAGTAAAGTGGTCCACTCAATGTGTCAGAAAATTTGGAAAAGCCAGCAGTGGCCAGAGGACAGGAAAAGGTCAATCCTCATCACAATTCCCAAGAAAGGCAGTACTAAAAAATGTTCAAGCCACTGAACAGTGGCAATCATCTCCAGTGCTAGTAAGATTATGCTCAAAATCCTCCAGGCAGGGCTTCAGCATTATGTAAACCTAGAACTTCCAGATGTTCAACCTGGGTTTAGAAAAAGCAGACAAACCAGAGATCAAATTGGCAACATTTGGTGGAACACAGAGAAAGCAAGGCAATTCCAGAAAAACATCTGCTCCATTGACCTCAGCAGACTGTGTGGATCACAACAAAGTGGAAAATTCTTAAGGAGATGGGCATACCAGACCAACCTTACCCATCTTATGAGAAGCCTGTATGCAGTTCAAAAAGCAGCAGTTAGAAGCAGAGAAGGAACAATAAACTGGTTCAAAATTAGTGAAGGAGTCCTTCAAGGCTAAGTATGGTCACCTTGCTGATTTAACGTATATGCAGAGCATGTCATGTGAATTGCTGGACTGGATGAGTCCTAAAAGCAGGAATCCAGATTGCTGGGAGAAATATCAACAACCTCAGATATGTGAGTGATACAGCTCTAATGTCAGAAAGCGAAGAGGAACTAAAGAGCCTCTGATGAGGGTGACAGAGGAGAATGAAAAAGTCAGCTTAAAACTCAGTGTAGGGCAAAACCAATACAGTCTTGTAGAGTAAAAAAAAAAAAATAGAATAATAAAAAAAAAAAACACTCTCTGCATTCAAAAAAAAAAAACTCAATATCAGAAAAGCTAAAATCATGTCATCTGATCCCATCAGTTTAGTTCAGTTCAGTGGCTCAGTCACGTCCAACTCTTTGCAACCCCATGAATTGCCACACGCCAGGCCTCCCTGTCCATCACCAACTCCCAGAGTTCATTCAAACTAACGTCCATCGAGTCAGTAATGCTATCTAACCATCTCATCCTCTGTTGTCCCCTTCTCTTCCTGACCCCAATCCCTCCCAGCATCAGAGTCTTTTCCAATGAATCAACTCTTCCCATGAGGTGGCCAAAGTATTGCAGTTTCACCTTTAGCATCAGTCCTTCCAAAGAACACCCAGGTTGGATCTGCTTTAGAATGAACTGGTTGGATCTCCTTGCAGTCCTAGGGACTCTCAAGAGTCTTGTCCAACACTACAGTTCAAAAGCATCAATTCTTTGGCACTCAGCTTTCTTTGCAGGCCAACTCTCACATCTATACGTGACCACTGCAAAAACCATAGCCTTGACTAGACGGACCTTTGTTGGCAAAGTAGTGTCTCTGCTTTTGAATATGCTATCTAGATTGCTCATAACTTTCCTTCCAAGGAGTGTCTTTTAATTTCATGGCTGAAAGCACCATCTGTTGTGATTTTGGAACCCCCCAAAATAAAGTCTGCCATTGTTTCCACTATTTCTCCTTCTATTTGCCATGAAGTGATGGGACCGGATGCCATGATCTTAGTTTTCTGAATGTTGAGCTTTAAACCAACTTTTTCACTCTCCTCTTTCACTTTCATCAAGAGGCTCTTTAGTTCCTGTTCACTTTCTGCCATAAGGGTGGTGTCATCTGCATATATGTGGTTATCGATATTTCTCCCAGCAATCTTGATTCCAGCTTGTGCTTCATCCAACCCAGCATTTCTCATGATGTACTCTACATATAAGTTAGACAAGCAGGGTGACAATATACAACCATGATGTACTCCTTTTCCTATTTGGAACCCTTTTGTGCTCCATGAGAAAAGAATTAAATAAGAGTGTTTATATGTATATGTATACATTTTTCACTGTTCAACAAAAACTGACATTTATAGCATTGTAATTCAATTATACTGCACTAAAAATAAAAAATTAATTAAAATAAATCAAAGATCTGGAGTAAACCATATCCACATGTATAACAGCTTTCGGTGAACTCTTGGAGTCCTAGCTGATTATGGAACCCCAAAATGGTCTTGGGAATCCCCAAACTTGTAATCGCTCTGAAGTGAATAAAGTCTTGAGGACTTTCCACACTGAAACTTGTATCTGTCAAAAGCCCTTTTCTTCATATGCATAGTCGTGATGTTTCATGTTGGTCCACAAGTACTTTGTCTAAGAACTCAGTAATTAACTCATATTTCAAATAGGACATGCATAACAGGGGCGGGGGGATTGCTCAACGCCTGATAACCAAAGAAGACCCTGGAAACACTCTTATATTGTTGTGAAGCCTTAGTCCTTGGCTTCTTATCAGCACCACAGAGCATTCAGTATGGATGAGGCATTGGGTTACCTTAGACAAGTCAGTCTCCTCACTGAGTACCATGGTCTGAATGCTTGTGGTCTCCCAAAGTTCATATGTTGAAAACCTAATCCCTAAACAGTAACAATTTTAGGAAGTGGGCCCATTGGAAAATGATTAGGTCATGAGGCAGAGCCCACATGAATAGGATTAGGGCTCTTGTGAAAGAGGCCTGAAATACTTGCTCATCCCTTCTATTTAGGGATATGTGCTGAAAGAGGCCCTCATTCACTCAACCATGCTGGCACCCTGATCTTGGACTTCTACCCTCCAGAACTGTAACAAATAACGTGGTTTATAAACCACCCAGCCTCTGGTATTCTGTAACAGCAGCCTACGTTCACTAAAACACTGAATGTGACTAAATGGGGAAAAAAATGTGTCAATCTTGTTTTCCATTCCAAGGTCATAAATTTGGAGCAGGTAGCATAGATATTAAATTTCTGAGGCACATGGTGACATATTCCATAGAATTGTACATTTTCTTCAAATTGTAGTTCTTTGACATGCTCACCTAAGAACTTATTTTCTTAGAGGTAATTAACATTTAAACCAATAGACTGTGGATTTTATGTGATCAGTTGAGGGTGTTAAGAGCAAAGATAGAGGTTTCCCAAAATAAAAGCAATTCACCCGAAGACAGCACCATTACTGGTACCCCAATCACCAGCCCGTCAGCATAAAGATGAATCTACAGGACTCTAAGCCTCATCACTGGCTCTCATCAGTATCCTAACTTAAATGCTCTTTGATTTGGAAAACTTATCTTCACTTCTCTAGGCCTGGTTTTCTCACCTGGAAAAGGAAAATTAGAGCAGAAAATCCTTTACATTTCCAAAGAGTATGCAAATCTCTGTATAAAACATGATTCCAAACTGAGGTTTTATTCTTTTTTCAAAAAGAAAATTATTGCTTGGTTGTGCAGCTTCCCTGCTTGGATCTCTTATACTTCTCATTATCTGCTCTATCCTACAGTATATTTCTCTGGCTTAGCTTTTGGAAAATACCTTGATAGAAATAATTACTTGACTATTATGGAATATACTTTTATCTTTGATTTTCCACTGAAAAGCAGGAGTTGTAGTTAAGCACACTAGTGAGAAAAACTGTTTCTAAAAGTCAGGATGTCACCTTGAGAAGTTTGCTGTGGGTAGTTGCTCAGTCATGTCAAATACTTTAAAACCCCTTGAACTGATGACCTCTTGGACTGAAGCCTGCCAGGCTCCTCTGTCCATGGGGATTCTCTCGGCAAGAATACTGGAGTAGTTTGACATGCCCTCTTCCAGGGATCTTCCTGACCAGGGATGGAACCCAGGTCTCCTGTATGCAGGGAGACTCTTTACTGTCTGAGCTGCTAGATCCTAAAAAAATGCATCTTGACTATACAAAAGATGTATGATTTGTCTACTTTTGTTCCTGCAATAGTGGGTTTTTTTCCAGCTAATATATCAGTCCCATTTCTATTTACCTGAATGCTATCTAGAATTCAAGTTCTCTAAAAGAAAAAATCCACACAAAAGGAACTTATAACTGGAATAGCAGTTAATATTTTGTCCAGTTGTCATTTTGTCCAAAATACCAGAGGCTGGGTATTTGCTTTTAATTATAATATTTACCTCAGAAAGAACAAATGGCTGGCCAGTTTCTGCCATGCTTGATACACAATGATTAATAACTTCAGGGCAGTTGGTGTAACTCTGTAGACCCAATGGAACTGAATTAAAGGAGTGGGAATTGGTGTTTTTCATATAATTAACTATAATATAGGTCAGAATGTGGTCAGTGAGATAAAAATTGTGAGAATGAAATTAAGAAGCCATAAGGGGGAAGATGGTACTTTCATCTGGGAAAAATAGGTAACAATGCATCAAGAAGGTAAATTTCTTTTGTACCTTCCAAGAGAGACTAGGTGTTTTTGTACAGTGTAAGAATATTTGATTTGTAGGCTCACCTTAAAGTATTTTTATCTGTCATCATCAGAGAGCACAGCTAAGAAATTGAACTTCTCTAGTGAAATTGAGAATCCTATGGCAAATAGGAGACTCAAGTGGCAGGTTCAGAGCACTATCTCTAGTTCAGTTCAGTTGCTCAGTCAGGTCCGACTCTTTGCAATTCCATGAATTGCAGCACGCCAGGTCTCCCTGTCCAGCACCAATTCCTGGAGTTCACTCAGACTCACGCCCATCTAGCCTGTGATGCCGTTCAGCCATCTCATTCTCGGTCATCCCCTTCTCCTCCTGCCCTCACTACCTCCCAGCATCAGAGTCTTTTCCAATGAGTCAACACTTTGCATGAGGTGGCCAAAGTATTGGAGTTTCAGCTTTAGCATCATTCCTTCCAAAGAAATCCCAGGGATGATCTCCTTCAGAATGGACTGGTAGGATCTCCTTGCAGTCCAAGGGACTCTCAAGAGTCTTCTCCAACACCACAGTGAAAAGCATCAATTCTTCTGCACTCAGCCTTCTTCACAGTCCAACTTTCACATCCATACATGACCACAGGAAAAATCAGAGCCTTGACTAGTCGGACCAAGTCAGCAAAGGAATGTCTCTACTTTTGAATATACTATCTAGGTTGCTCATAACTTTTCTTCCAAGGAGTAAACTTCTTTTAATTTCACGGCTGCAGTCACCATCTGCAGTGATTTTGGAGCCCATAAAAATAAAGTCTGACACTGTTTTCACCGTTTCCCCTTCTATTTCCCATGAAGTGATGGGACCAGATGCCATGATCTTCGTTTTCTGAATGTTGAGCTTTAAGCCAACTTTTTCACTCTCCTCTTTCACTTTCAACAAGAGGCTTTTTAGTTCCTCTTCAGTTTCTGCCATAAGGGTGGTGTCATCTGCATATCTGAGGTTATTGATATTTCTCCCAGCAATCTTGATTCCAGCTTGTGTTTCTTCCAGTCCAGCGTTTCTCATGATGTATTCTGCATATAAGTTAAATAAGTAGGGTGATAATATACAGCCTTGACATACTCCTTTTCCTATTTGGAACCAGTCTGTTGTTCCATGTCCAGTTCTAACTTGCTTCCTGACCTGCATACAGATTTCTCAAGAGGCAGGTCAGGTCTTCCAGTCCAGCATTTCTCATGATGTACTCTGCATATAAGTTAAATAAGCAGGGTGACAATATACAGCCTTGACGTACTCCTTTTCCTATTTGGAACCAGTCTGTTGTTCCATGTCCAGTTCTAACTGTTGCTTCCTGACCTGCATACAGATTTCTCAAGAGGCAGGTCAAGTGGTCTGGTATTCCCATCTCTTTCAGAATTGTCCACAGTTTATTGTGATCCACGCAGTCAAAGGCTTTGGCATAGTCAATAAAGCAGAAATAGATGTTTTTCTGGAATTCTCTTGCTTTTTTCATGATCCAGCACATGTTGGCAATTTGATCTCTGGTTCCTCTGTCCCTTCTAAAACCAGCTTGAACATCAGGGAGTTCACAGTTCACGTATTGCTGAAGTCTGGCTTGGAGAATTTTGAGCATTACTTTACTAGCATGTGAGATGAGTGCAATTGTGCGGTAGTTGGAGCATTCTTTGGCATTGCCTTTCTTTGGAATTGGAATGAAAACTGACCTTTTCCAGTTTTCCAGAGCAGTAGGTCTCTAGAAATCATAAATTGTTGATGTTTTATCACTGATCACATTATTCACATCTCCATTTATTTAATTAGCCCTGGATTCCTCTTTCAGTTTAGCATTTCATTTTTTAGACTATAAGATTCAGAGGGTAAAGAAAACTTTGTCATTTCATGTGTTGTAGTAGATTCACCTAAAGTGATTATCTAAACTATATATTCAAAGCCTCACTGGCTTGGCCAGATGGTGTGTTCCTTTCGTCTATAGTCCGTTAGTTTATTTTAGCAAACACTTGAGACTGCTTTCACATCCCATAAATGAAGTGGATGAAGGCCAGGTTCTTTCTAGGTTAATGATTTTGAGATCACTATTTTTGAAACCTAAGCACGGTTTCAGCAAAGCGAAAAAAAAAAAAATCAGCAGATGGTAGAGAGGGTCACTATCAGTGATTATGATGGAAATAAAACAGCTTACAAAAATAAAAGGACAAACCATGTGGCTACGTTTAGTTCTTCCCCATAGTTCAGTAGTAAAAGATACAAAAGCGCATCAGACCTGCCTGTTGCTTCAGAGAGTCTTTAGTAAAGATAAATGATAAAATGACATGATTATTTTCATGCTTTTCAGTTTGGCAGTGTTTTACTTCTTTCAGTTCAGTTCAGTCGCTCAGTTGTGTCTAACTATTTGGACCCCATGGACTGCAGCATGCCAGGCCCCCCTGTCCATCACCAACTCCCAGAGTTTACTCAAACTCATGTCCATTGAGTCAGTGATAACATCCAATCATCTCATCCTCTGTCATCCCCTTCTCCCGCCTTCAATCTTTTCCAGCATCAAGGTCTTTTCCAATGAGTCAGTTCTTCGCATCATGTGGCCGAAGTATTGGAGTTTCAGCTTCAGGATCTATCCTTCCAATGAATATTCAGGAGTGATTTCCTTTAAGGTGGACTGGTTTGATCTTGCAGTCCAAGGGACTCTGAAGAGTCTTCTCCAACACCACATTTCAAAAGAATCAATTCTTCAGCGCTCAGCTTTCTTTAGAGTCGAACTCTCACAATCCATACATGACTACTGGAAAAACCAAAGCTTTGACTATACGGACCTTTGTTGGCAAAGTAATGTCTCTGCTTCTTGTTAGTTATAGCTTTTCTTCCAAGGAGCAGATGTCTTAATTTCATGGCTGCAGTCACCATCTGTAGTGATTTTGGAGACCAAGAAAATAGCCTCTCACTGTTTCCATTGTTTCCCCATCTATTTGCCATGAAGTGATGGGACCAGATGCCATAATCTTCGTTTTCTGAATGTTGAGTTTAAGCCAGCTTTTTTGCTCTCCTCTTTCACTTTCATCAAGAGGCTCTTTAGTTCTTCTTCACTTTCTACCATAAGAGTGGTGTCATCTGCACATCTGAGGTTATTGATATTTCTCTTGATTCCAGCCTATGCTTCATCCAGCTTGGCATTTCATATGATGTACTCTGTAAATAAGTCAAATAAGCAGGGTGACAATATATAGCCTTGACATACTCCTATCCCAGTTTGGAACCAGTCTGTTTTTCCATGTCCAGTTCTAACTGTTGCTTCCTGACCTGCACACAGGTGTCTCAGGAGGCAGGTCAGATGGTCTAGTATTCTAATCCCTTTAGGAATTTTCCACAGTTTGTTGTGATCCACACAGTCAAAGGCTTTGGCACAGTCAATAAAGCAGAAGTAATATTTCTCTGGAACTCTCTTGCTTTTTCGATGATCCAACAGATGTTTGCAATTTGACCTCTGGTTCCTCTGCTTTTTCTAAATCCAGCTTGAACATCTGGAAATTCACAGTTCACATACTGTTGAAGCCTGGCTTGGAGAATTTGGGGCATTACTTTGCTAGCATGTAAGATGAGTGCAATTGTGCCATAGTTTGAACATTCTTTGGCATTGCCTTTCTTTGGAATTGGAATGAAAACCGACCTTTTCCCATCCCATGGCTAGTGCTGTGTTTTCCAAATTTGCTGGCATATTGAGTGCAGTATTTTCACAGCATCATCTTTTAGGATTTGAAATAGCTCAACTGGAATTCCATCACCTCTACTAGCTTTGTTCGTCATGATGCTTCCTAAGGCCCACTTGACTTCACATTCCAGGATGTGTGGCTCTAGGTGAGTGAGCACATCATCATGATTATCTGAGTCATAAAGATCTTTTTTTGTATAGTTCTTCTGTGCATTCTTGCCATCTCTTCTTAATATCTTCTGCTTCTGTTAGGTCCATACTGTTTCTGTCCTTTATTGTGCCCATTTTTGCATGAAATGTTCCCTTGGCATCTCTAATTTTCTTGAAGAGATCTCTAGTCTTTCCCATTCTATTGCTTTCCTCTATTTCTTTGCACTGATCACTGAGGAAGGCTTTCTTATCTCTGCTTGCTATTGTTTGGAACTCTGCATTCAAATGGGTATAATTTTCCCTTTCTTCTTTGCCTTTAGCTTCTCTTCTTTTCACAGCTATTTGTAAGGCCTCCTAAGACAACCATTTTGCCTTTTTGCATTTCTTTTTCTTGTGGATGGTTTTGATCACTGTCTCCTGTACAATGTCACAAACCTCCATCCCTAGTTCTTCAGGCACTCTGCCTATCAGATCTAACCCCTTGAATCTGTTTATCAGTTCCATTGTATAATTATAAGGGATTTGATTTAGGTCATACCTGAATGGTCTAGTTCTTACCTAGTGTTATTTTTCCATGATTACAAGGCTGCCTTTGAAATGAAGAGGGTCATTTTGTTGACTAAGTTTCATTTTATAGCATAGCATTTTATAACATATGGTCACAAGTAATTTTAATTTTAATTTTTTTTTTTGAGATTCACAATTGTGTGAATCATAGGAAGGCTTGATTTAAGTGGCCCCAGTGTGACTACTCAATTCCAGCAAAGTATTTCTTGGGAGAGAAAATTCTTTTTAATAGCTGTGATTTAAAACAGCTTATCTAAAAACAGTACCCACAGAGACATAGGTGCTTTTCTTACAAAGACATTCTGGAAAGGTAATGAGGGTATGTTTTAAAGAAAGGAAAATATGAAGGATTAATAGAGTACTCTGAACTGCATTTCTTTTCTTTGCACAGGTGTGGGAACAATAAGGACCCACTCTAGCTTCAGGTTTGCTCTCTCTTTTATCTTGATTATTTCTGTCACCAGAGAGCTTTATCTTTCCAGCATCATGTACAACAAAAATCAAATTAAAAGACCTGAGGCAGAAGAGAGTTGAAGGATAGGTATATGAAATGTAGTGGAGTATGGTTAAGGATCGCTAATAGGTATAATTTCATGAAGGAAAAACACTTTTTCCTTTCAGACTCATGTTTATTTTTGAACTTAATATTCCAACACCTAAGTTATTTTTGATGATTCACGACGCATGGTCTGAGAGAAATATTGTACTGGAGAGACCCGGAATATAGATCAAATGTCATGAAGAATGGCCTTCAAAAATCGCACCACATAATTAGAAAGACCTTTCTTATTAGCTAAAATCTTGAGGCAAGTATAGACTGGAAGTTAAGCTGATTCTCACAAATTTTGGACCTCAGAGATGACTGTCAATATCAGCTTCACTTCTACTTTAGGGTAGATAGTATCATTATAGGAGGAGTAGACCGTTCCTTGGATACAAACCAATATTTCTTTATTGATGAGTTTTTTTATTATTATTTTACATATGTCACAGGTGTACAGCATTATAATTCAACATCTGTATACACTACAGAGTGATCACCGCAGTTATCCACGGTTGCAGTTAGCCCCTTTCACTCACTTCACCTACCCTGAAGCTGCCCCCTGTTCTGGTAACCACTAATTGGTTTTCTGTATCTTCATGCTTGTTTTTGTTCTATTTTGTTTGTTGTTGTCATTTCCAGATTCCATACAAATGAAACCATATGGTTTTTGTCTTTCTCCAACTGACATTTCACTTAACACAGTAAATCCATCCGTGTTGTCAAAAAATGGCAAGATTTCATTGTTTTTCTAAGTCTGATTATTATTTTATTGTATGCTAAGTCGCTTCAGTCATGTCCAACTCTGTGTGACCCTACAGATGGCAGCCCACCAGGCTCCCCCGTCCCTGGGATTCTCCAGGCAAGGACACTGGAGTGGGTTGCCATTTCCTTCTCCAATGCATGAAGTGAAAAGTGAAAGTGAAGTCATTCAGTTGTGTCCGACCCTTAGTGACCCCATGGACTGCAGCCTACCAGGCTCCTCCGTCCATGGGATTTTCCAGGCAAGAGTACTGGACTGGGTTGCCATATATATATACACCATGTATGTATAGTATTTCATTGTATGTATGAATCTTCTTCCATTCATCCACAAATTTCTAAATATAGATTTTGTATCCTGTGACTTTACTGAATTTATTTATTATTCCTAAGAGCTTTTTTTGTGAAATCTTTTAGGAGTTTCTATATGCTTTCTATATGTTTTTATGCTGACAGTTTTACTTCTCACTTTCCAACATGGATGCCTTTTATATCTTTTCCTTACCTAATTGCTATGGCTAGGATTTCCATTACTATTAATATGTTTAATAACCATGGCAAGAACAGATGTCCTTGTAGTTTTTCCAAATATTAGAAGAAACATTTTTGGCTGTTCACCTTGAGTATGATGTTAGCGATGGCTTTGTCATATATGGCTCTTGTTATGTTGAGGTATGTTCCCTCCATATCCACTTTGTTGAGAGTTTTTATCACAGATGGATGTTGAATTTTGTCAAGTGATTTCTTTTGCATCTGTTGAGTTATCAACTAATTTTTATCCTTCATTTTGTTAATGTGATATAAAACTGAATGGTTTGCAGAGGTTGAATCATTCTTGCATCTCCAAAATAAATCCCACTTGATATTGGTGTGTAACCTTTTAAGTAGTTTGAATTCTAATTGCTAATATTTTGTTGAGGATTTTTGTCTATGTCCATCAAGGTATTGACCTGTAACTTTCTTATTTTTGGTGTCTTTTGTCTCATTTTCCTGTCAGGGTAAGGCAGGCTTTATAAAATATCTTTGGAAGTTATCCTTCTCTTTAATTTTTTGGAAGAGTTTGAGAAGGATAGGTATTAAATTTTCTTTAAATGTTTTTCAATGTCAGGGGCTTTTGTTTGTTGGAAGTTTATTATATACTATTTCAATCACCTTATTAGTAATTGATCTATTTAGATTTTCTGTTTCTTCCTGATTCAGTCTTAGAAGATTTATGCTTCTAGGGATTTATGCATTTTTTTCTAGATTTTCCAATTTGCAGGTATATAATTGTTTGTAGTAGTCTCTTTTGGTCCTTTGTGTTTCTGTGGAATTAGTTGTAACATATCCTCTTTCATTTCTGATTTTACATATTTGAGCCCTATTTTTTTTCTTGGTTAGTCTAGCTAATGGTCCTTAGTTTTACTGATCTCTATTGTTTTATTTTTGTCCCTTACTTCATTTATTTTCTTTCCTTCTACCAATTTTGAGCTTTTGATTTCTTTAATAGTAAAATTGAAATTCTGGGCTTCTGTTTTCTTTCCCAGATTTGAGAGGCTTTCAGCCACTATTTCTTCAAACACTTTCCTTTTCTTTCTTTTCCTTCTGGGACCCCTATAATGTGAATGTCATTCTGCTTGATATTGTCCTAAAGGTCTCTTAAGTTTTCTTCACTTTTTTTTTAATGCTTTTTTTTTATTTTTTTATTTTTACTTTATTTTACTTTACATTACTATATTGGTTTTGCCATACATTGACATGAATCCGTCTCAGGTATACGTGAATTCCCAATCCTGAACCCCCTCACCTCCCACCCCATATCAACTCTCTGGATCATACCTGTGCACCAGTTCCAAGCATCCTGTATCCTGTATCAAACACAGACTGGCAATTCATTTCTTACATGATAGTACACATGTTTCAGTGCCATTCTCCCAAATCATCCCACCCTCTCCCTCTCCCTCAGAGTTCAAAAGTCCTTTCTATACATCTGTGTCTCTTTTGCTGTCTCGCATACAGAGTTATCATTACCAATACTTACAATTGATCTATGAGTTAATGAGAGCTTCAGATCAATATTATCTGTACTCATAAAAAAGCGTCACAGAATCTTAGTGTATAGGTCATTTAATCCAATCTTTGTCCCTTAATCAAGTCCTAATTAACATGGAGAGATTGAATATACAAACAAACAATGGCCAGATGATATATAAAAATATATCTTTGACCTACAATGTAGCAACCTGCCTAGAAAACCAACCCCTTATATGCAATCAACAACACAAGAAGTTTGGATGCTCAGATTGCTGTCTCTAGTTATAATCAAAAAAGCTAAACAATGTCTTCTGTAACGACTGGCCCAGAATAAGCAGGACATGATTAATAACTGACAGCGTGTCCAATCTTTATCCTTGCTTCCAATTTAGGACCAACTAGAGGAAGCCAAATATGCAGCCCAAACCAATCACATAGGATACTTACTTCCAGTCAGTCCACCTACAGCTTCCCCAGAAAAACAATCTTTAGTCAGGGCATGTCTGAAGACTTCCTTTTTCTCAGTGTAAATTTTTCCCACTGCTGTCTGCCTTTGAGTAACTGCCAAGTACAAGTAATGGAGGCTGACTTCTTTGCTATAATGAGCTCAGAGTAAATACTGTTTGCTTTTCTCATTTGATTAGTTTTTGTTTATGTCCACATCATAGACTGTCAAATATACTAGTTATTCTATAAAACCAAATTTGCATTAACATACATGGAATCTGTGTTGGATTTTGTTAAAAAAAAAAAAAGTTCCATAAAATAATGCAGCAAAGATGATCATTAGAATTTTTCATTTTGCAGTTCTGTTTTTGTTTGGTTCTGTTGCTGTGTCTTTCAGCTCATTGATTCACTCTTTACCTCATTCAATCTACTATTGAACCTCCCTAGTATATTTTTCAGCTAGTTATATCTGCTTGATATTTTCTTATTTTTTTTATCTCTCTGTTGAAGTTTGTACTGGGTTCATCTATTTTTCCAGAGTTCAGTGAGCATCTTTATAACCTTTACTTTGAACTCTTTATTAGGTAGATTGCTTATTTCTGTTTTGTTTAATTCTTTTCCTGTGGTTTTGTTTGTTTTTTCTTTTACTTGAAACAAGTTTTCCTGTTCCTCATTTTGCCTCCTTCTTTGTACTTGTTTCTACATATTAGGTAAATCAGCTATGTATCTCGGTTTTCACAAAGTGACTGTGTGTAGGAGATGCCCTATGGGGCCCAGAAGCACAGTCTTGCCTTATGTGAGCTGCATGTGTCTATTGTGGCCAGGCCATGATGGTGCCAGACACTGGTGGGCAGAGTTATGGTTCAGCTGGCTAGGAGGCCTGGCTGAGGTGCAAAAGTGGGTAGTGCTCTTGGTGAGGCACAACTACTGGTACTAACAGATTAGACTGTGATTTCCAAAATGGTGCCCACCAGTGCTGGAATTAGCAAAGCAGTATGAAACCACGAACAGGACACCTGCCAGAATCTCCGTCCTCAGGGATCATCTCAATGGCTTCCTGCCTCTCCAGCTGACACTTCAAGATCAATAAGTGGATCCCCTTCACCAAGATCCCTGTGCTTTCAATCTGGTGTTTTATTGCTGGCTTTTGGGTCGGGTGAGTCTGTGCAAGAGCCCTTTAGGAGGGGATTTTTCATTCCCTATAATTCTATAGTTTTCCTGAACACAAAACTTATGGTTTTCTAAAGCCAGGTGTTTTGGGGACTTATTTCTCCTGTGCAGGATCTAAATGTTGGAGTACTTTATAGGAAACGCATATCCCTTACTCCTCAGGGAAAATAAGCATACCTTTGTAATCATTCCTGGCCTGGATTACTGTGACTGAGGTGTGATTTTCTTCTTGGTGTGACTATATCCTTGTCTCTGCTACTTGTCTCAATTATGTCCTTTTGCCATTTGTTGTGGAGTGTCTGTTCATCCAACTTTCAGAGCAAATTGTTCTATATGTAGTTGTAGAATAGATTTGTTATATCCATGAGAGGAGATGACTTCAGGATCTTTCTTTGCCACCATTGAACCCTCTCCTCTCAATTCTCCCACTGATACATTTTCAATTACCTATATAAGCTTCACGTTAAAACAGAATGATTTGATGCAAAAGATGTCACAAATTTGAAAATGTTTAAGTTGTATGGATTGGGCTGTAGCTCTGAGTAGTTCAACATTTTTTAAAAGAAATGATCTTATCCACTTGAGAAATATGCCTTCTTCCTGATTTCCATTCATTTATTTAAATATTTAAACCTAAATATTTATGCTTCATGTCCTGATACAATCAAAATTGCCTGTGCTGATGAAACTAAGTAGTGGGTCTGAGAAGAATAAGGGAATAATACTTCACACATTATCTTATTTTGATATCGTGTATTTCATATAAAAATTGTGGGAAGAGAACTCCCTATCATTATGCATATCTCAAACCCCAACTTCTAAATTCATGATGAAGAGCTGAAAGCATAAAGAATTCGTAGGCAATAGCCAATATTTTGAGTGTCTTCCCATCTGTCTCAATTTAACTCCAGTATATTCTATTTCTAACACATCATCTTTCAGCCCACTTCTAATTGTCTCAAGGAAAATAATTTCAAAGCCTCCGTTAAGCATATAAGTCAATCAATTTTTATGCATCTTTGTAACAACAAAACATTGCCAAGTTTTACATTTGAATCAACTTCTATCATTTGAAAAAGTAATTGTAGTAAAAAGTTCTGCCTTTGCTCTCTGAAATGTCTTTAGGAATGCTTTTATTTTCCATTTGCAAAGATGTCCTCCATTTTTCCTATAGAGTCACTTTCTAATCATGGTCCCTCGCATTCAGGAAATCCCATCTTTTACGTTAGCAATGAACAGGCTAGGCAAAAAATGGAGAAAAAAAATCAGAGGTGGGAATTAGAGTCTTGAAAACGTGTGAGAACTGCTCAGAAAAAACACACATATATACACATATTTTAGCAGTTTCCTGGAAACAATGGAAATCCCTCCTCTAAAAAACCTCCCTTCCTCCCTCTGCTCTCCAATTCCCATCCAAAAACCAGTGTTTTAACAGCAGTAATGTTCCCAGAATGAAACAAAGTGTGTTTCAGAGGCAGCATGGGAGACTGAGAGCTGTGAACATATGTGCAATATGAAGTAGTACTAAAATACAGGCCTTTTTAATTAGACCCTAAAACTGCTTTTTTAACACTATTTTTTGAAGTTAAAGAATTGTATGGCTTTCTGTCATATAGATTCATGCTACCACCAAGCTTTCTTTTTAATTAATACACAAATATAGGATACATAATAGGTTGCCCAGAGATGGCACATTTATCCTCACTAATGAGAATGCCGTGTGAGGATGCTCACTTCTTGCCTAAGGCTCTGCTGTTTTCAGTTCTTCATCCTGTAATTTCTGAATTAAATAGTTTACATTGGATTTGTGATTAGGAAAAGGAGAAACACATTTTAGAAGGCTAAAAATCCACTTGGATATGGCATAGTTACAATTTCCTGTTAACGACTAAGCCTTTAAAAATTTCTGGATGCATGACTTCTATCTTGCCAGCATCCACCTTCAATCCCAGTTCCCAGAACAAAAATCTTTGATTGAAACGAATTAAACGGTAAAAGTTCAAGCCACTCTAACTGGCCAATGAGAAATACTGAACCAGAGGCCTGAAAAGAAGTTGGGAGAAAGAAAGCGATGATGGCAAACAAATGTCTGGACAGGGCAAACACTGGCTCATCAGGCCTGGAGCAATAGCTTGGAGATGGGGCTTTTATTGAAGCTTCTCAGTTCAGTATTTTGCTAGATATAACAATGAACAAAAATAAACCATGCCCTCAGATGCTGGACCATCAAGTGAATGAGATAGACTGATGTAAATAACTGAAATACAAAGTGGGTCAAGGTTAGCCATGAGAGTGTCAAGCTATTAATGATAGGCAAAGCTTCTTAGAAGCAGTGGGAAATCCAACTAGTAAAAAGGCTTAGCAAGACATGTGTTTCTAAACTGGGCTCCTAACATTAAAGAGAGAGTTTTAATTTATGATTGGGGTTGTTGTTGTTTAGTATCTTTTCCCCTGCCCGCTGTACTTTTGTGTCTGGCGCAATATAGACCAGAGGATGAAGAAAGAGATCAGTGAGATGCAGGGAAAGGCAAAACTCAGGGATCCAGTAAGTCGATGGAAACTGACAGTTGAAAATAGAAGCTTAGGGCAGAAATCTAGTAGTCTGCAAAAAAAGAAGAAAATGAACATCTCACTTTATAATATTCCTCACTTTATG
This sequence comes from Aepyceros melampus, assembly GCA_006408695.1. Classification (NCBI taxonomy): domain Eukaryota; kingdom Metazoa; phylum Chordata; class Mammalia; order Artiodactyla; family Bovidae; genus Aepyceros; species Aepyceros melampus. The sequence continues at coordinate 122,963 of SJXQ01004753.1, forward strand.
ACCCTCAGTGTAGGGATATTCTAGAATCCTTTCATTCTGCACACACAGAGAAATTTCAATTGGGACCAAATGTAACAAATAAAATATCTGTCTATTATTGATGTTTTCAGTTCAGTTCAGTCACTCAGTTGTGTCCGACTCTTGGCGACCCCGTGAATCACAGCATGCCAGGCCTCCCTGTCCATCACCAACTCCCAGAATTCACTCAGAATTCATGTCCATCGAGTCCGTGATGCCATCCAGCCATCTCATCCTCTGTCGTCCCCTTCTCCTCCTGCCCCCAATCCCTCCCAGCATCAGGGTCTTTTCCAATGAGTCAACTCTTCGCATGAGGTAGCCAAAGTACTGGAGTTTCAGCTTTAGCATCATTCCTTCCAAAGAAATCCCAGGGCTGATCTCCTTCAGAATGGACTGGTTGGATCTCCTTGCAGTCCAAGGGACTCTCAAGAGTCTTCTCCTACACAAATCTATATGACATAAATTACTTATTGGCATCAGTTTATAAATTCTAACGATAAGAGGGTTCATATGAATAATTTGCATGAATTTGTATTAATAAATACCTTGTTTTATTTTATAAATAGTAATAGCATATGTGGGTTATATAAGGAAAGTCCACTCTTATAAAAAGACTGTATCTAAATTGATTGTACAATATCTAGTTAATATCTATCAATATCCTGTACAGACAAGAACACTATTAGAAGGTAAAAAAAAAAAAAAAAAATCTATGTTCTATTCCTGGTTCTGCTCATTAGAAACACCATGTTTTTAGAGAAAGTTCTAAAACTTTTGTCTGAAAAATTAAGCATAATGTCCATAACTCCTTTTTGTAGCAACTTTTGAAGACTGATAGAGATATTTTATGTCGAGGTGCCTTAAACATTTACACATTAATATTCAGTTAAATAGAATCTTATGAATAGATGCTTTGAAATGTTAATAACAATCTGAAATAAGCCTTTTACAACTCAGCAGTCTAATCCTTTTATAAAGTGAAAGACCTGATGTTTAAGAATTTCAAGGTAACAGAGTTTTTACATATCTTTTTTTCTTGTGGAGTTAGTTTGTTGGTATATCATATCTAGTGCAGACAAAACAACTGGGGTTTTCAACACAGTCATCTATACTGAAGCCATACAAGTTAAACATGATCCTTTTGAAAGTTTCTTTGGAATTGAATTATTTCAAACTGATATATGGGCCAAATATCATTGGATGTAGTTGGTCATTTGATTTATAAAAAATTCAAATATCACTGCTAATTGTCTTGCATCATAAACATACTAGACACTTTCATCTCTACCTCATCTGTCTGTTTCATAATCAGCATTGTTTTATTTTGGAGTTGAATTTCCCGAGGTCCTTTCTAGATGCTGGACAATAGAACATTTGCTTATTTTGAAGTAATTTAACATTCTTTAAATGAGAAAATCTCAGATAATGAAGTAAATTTTAGTTAAATTTTCTTTAACTAAAAAAGCAGTTAAATTGCTCTTAAAGGTACTGATAAAAATTCCATTTTGATGCTATGTTTCATTAAAGTTTCTTATATATTGTGTTATTCAAGGATTATATGTCTTGTAGCATCTTGTTTGTAAACAGGTATAATTAAAAATATATAGTTCTTTTTAGTAGTATGTGGGTTCAGGTTATTCTCAGGAAATCTTTTTTTTTTTACTTTTTTAAACATTTGTTTAGGTAGCTTTCCAGAAAAAGCAGTGGGGAGGATGGAAGGGAAATAATTGGAAAGGTATCTCACAATAGCAAATCTAGGGAAAGAAGGTAGGTTTCAGAGAAGCCAAAGCAAGAACAGGAGAGCCTGCAGAAGCCAAGGATTCCCTCTAGATCTCATTTTGGACTTGCACGAGTTTTTAGTTTTACCTCTCTCTTCACTTCTTATCCTTCTCTAAATAAATTGCTTTATTGATATATAAAGATCATAAGTGTACAGCAGAATAAATTTTCACAAAATGAACTTATCAATGAAATCATCACCCAGATTGATAACTAGAACAGTATCCGTAGCCAAAAGACCTCTTTTGCCTCTCCTACTCATTACCTCTCTCCTGCCGAAAGATGAATTCTTACTATCTTAAATTAGTTCTACCTGTTCTTTAACTTCATATAACTGGAACTATATAATATGTGGGCTTCCCAGGTGGTTCCCACAGTAAAGAATCTGCCTACAATGTGGGAGACCCAGTTTCAACTCCTGAGTCTGGAAAATACCCTGCAGCAGGGAATGGCAACTCACTCCAGTATGCTTGCCTGGAGAATTCTATGGACAGAGAAGCCTGGCAGGCCATAGTCCATGGAGTTGCAAAGAGTCAGATACTACTGAGTGACTAACACTTTCACCTTCATTTTCATATAGTATGTAGTCTTTTATGCCTGGCCTCTGTCACCCACTGTAATTTTTCCAGGAGTCATCCATAATGATTCATTTGTAGTTTCATTTGTTTTCATTGCTATGTAGAATTCTTTTGTGAAGTATGTCACAATTTATTCCTTCTATTTTAATGAATAAGTGGTTAGAAATGTGATTTGTTTTTCATTTTTGGCTATTGTTAAAAAGTGCTTCTAGGCAACAAAATACAAAGTAAATAAATGTGACTGCATCAAAATGAAAAAAAAAAAAAAATTCTGCAAGCAAAGGATACCATCAACAAAACAAAAAGGCAACCTACAGAATAGAAGATATGTGTAAATGATATGTCTGATAAGGAGTTACTAATCAAAATATACAAAGTCATACAACTCAATATCAAAATATCAAATGGCCTGCTTAAAAAATAGGCTGAGACATTATAGGCACATGACAAGTGCTCAACAAATATTTGTCCCATGACTGAAAAGATTGCAACAGTTTAATGACACTAAATCCAATAATTAATCATCTCTACCTATCTAAATTATTATTCAGTTCAGTTCACTTCAGTCGCTCGGTCATGTCCAACTCTTTGTGACCCCATAAATCACAGCACGCCAGGCCTCCCTGTCCATCACCAACTCCCGGAGTTCACTCAAACTCATGTGCATCAAGTCGGTGATGCCATCCAGCCATCTCATCCTCTGTCGTCCCCTTCTTCTCCTGCCCCCAATCCCTCCCAGCATCAGAGTCTTTTCTAATGAGTCAACTCTTCACATGAAGTGGCCAAAGTACTGGAGTTTCAGCTTTAACATTATTATTAGGAAATTAGATATTTCAATATTGGACAGTCTATGTCTAACTCAATGGCAAATTGGTCAAATTGCTTACTTTATTGAAGATCATGAGTAGATCTTTCTTTATTGATAGATCCATTTTTTAAACTGTAATTCTCCTGGATCTTTCTGACATCATTAAAACTGATTACCACACTCATCTTAAATTCTGTTCTCTGTTGTCTTCTCTTGGAATACCCTATTGAGAGGGGACATAGTAAAGGTTGTATGTGCCAATGACACTCCCTCAAAATGTCATACGCTCAGCAGCAGTGATAAAATGTATATGTGTTACTAGCTCAGTTGTGTCCAATTCTTTGCAATTTCATGGACTGTAACCAGTCAGGCTCCTCTAGTCATGGGATTCTCCAGGCCAGAATACTGGAGTGGGTTGCCATTCCCTTCTCCAGGAGATATTCCTGATCCAGGGATCGAACCCAAGTCTTCTATAATTCTTTCAGTGGCAGCAGATTCTTTATGGTCTGAGCCACCAGGGAAGTCCAATAATAAAATAATGACAATTAAAATATTAACAAATATTGCAGCTGTGAAGAATTCAATATCTTCTGGGAACTGACTCCACTTACAGTTTGAAACTGTTTTTTCAATATCTAGCAAATGGTGTCCACCACATAAGCTGACCTAATAACTGATATTTTCCTAACTCTGTACAGTGACAGATGGTTACTAGACTTATCATGGTGATCAATTCATAATGTATATAAATGTCAAATCATTATGTTGTACACCTGAAACTAATATATGTCAACTATATTTTAATTTAAAAAGAAAAAGAAAGTACTTCTATGCACATCCTTTAACTTGTCTCTGGTGTACATATTTGTGCTTTTCTGTTGGATGTATACCTGGGAGTAGAAATCCTTGATCTTAGATTATCAGCATGTTCAAGTTCAGTAGATACTACTAGACAAATTTCCAAAGTGGACATACGAACAATGTATGGATGCTCCAATTTCTCCCACTCCTCCAATAAAGTAAATGTAAACTAAAACCACTGTAGGATGTTAGTTCAGTTCAGTTCAGTCGCTCAGTCGTGTCCGACTCTTTGCGACCCCATGAATTGCAGCACGCCAGGCCTCCCTGTCCATCACCAACTCCCGGAGTTCACCCAGACTTACGCCCATGGAGTCAGTGATGCCATCCAGCCATCTCATCCTCGGTCGTCCCCTTCTCCTCCTGTCCCCAATCCCTCCCAGCATCAGGGTCTTTTCCAATGAGTCAACTCTTCACATGAGGTGCCCAAAGTACTGGAGCTTCAGCTTTAGCATTGTTCCTTCCAAAGAAATCCCAGGGTTGATCTCCTTCAGAATGGACTGGTTGGATCTCCTTGCAGTCCAAGGGACTCTCAAGAGTCTTCTCCAACACCACAGTTCAAAAGCATCAATTCTTCTGCACTCAGCCTTCTTCACAGTCCAACTCTCACATCCATACATGACCACAGGAAAAACCATAGCCTTGACTAGACGGCCTTAGTCGGCAAAGTAATGTTAAGATAATATAAAATTAAATTATAGTAGCACATATCCAGGATGAAATTGAGTATATTAATTAAATTTTTTTCAAATCCAGAATTTTCACTTAATTTCTTTTATCTAGATACCTTTTCTCAGCAGAAAGTCTCCCTCTTGTCTATTTTTCGAGCATTTTAGTCACAGTTGTATTAAAATTTATGTTAGATAACTACATTGTCTATATCATCATGACTCTTTCTGTTGTCTGCATTTCCTCATAGTCCCATCACTTGGTGTGCCTTATATATTTTGATTGAAGGGTGATTTTTTTTTTTTAAAGAAACATTGAGAAGCTTTGAAAATGTGGCCTTATTCCAAGACTGAATTTTATTTAAGTTCTTGCAGGATGTTAGAGCAAGATGAGGCCAGCCTTATCCAATCTCACTCTGAATTTATTTGGGACTGAATTTAAGCCTTTTTAAGGCTTGATCTATCTTGTTCATTTGTCTCAACAGAACTTTGGGCTGTTTACTATGGTCTTTTGACTTTGGTAGGCTGCTAGCTGCAAATTTTATCTTCCAGCACAGTAACTATACTTAGGTTTTCAGCCTTTTAGCAACTGTTTCCTGCTTGGTTCCCCAGACTCTCAGTCTGTTTGGTTTATGAATGACAAATGCTTCCGGGGAAGGGAGCACATACTTCCAGGATTCCTTCTCTGTCCTTCCCTTCTTTTCAAAACATTATTCCCTCAAACCTGAGCTGCTTTGCTATCCCTAAATATCAAAAATTTTCTCTCCAGGTCCATGAGACTCCTGAAGGCTTATTCAGCTTCCATACCCCTTATTCAACTCTTTCTGCCTGATTTATTAGTGTGTCAAGCAATGCTGCTTATGAATCAGCAAATGGCTGGAGGCAAAAAGCAGTATGAAAGGTCATGTTTAGCTCAATGAGTTTCTCTTCTCCCAGAGACGCTGACCCATTAGACGCTGGCAGTTTTAATAGCTCAATAGCATTTCAAAGAGATTGCTCTCATATTCTCTCAGTTTTTGCAATTGTTTTTATTATGAAAATTGGTGTGCCTCAAGTTAATTCACCATAACGAGAAGCAGCAGAATTCTTCTCTTTAATTATCTCTTCTAGTGCATGCTGGCTTTTTTTTTTTTTTTTGCTCTTTCTCAGTTTAGGCTGAAAATGGCCTCTCTGGAGGTTCATGACTTGCAAGTTCAATACTCAACAGACATTGACAGAACTTTTGTGTGTAAGTTTCAAATTTTCAAGATGAAATATGGTTGGTTGAGCGTTATAACTGATACTGGAGGGAGGCGGGGGAGGAAATTGTGTGTGGGAGTGTCCTCTGGCCTGAGACCTAAGTCACAGGGAATCTGAGGAAAACTTCTCAAAGAAGAAGTAACGGCATTTGAAGGAGGGAAAAGTGAGGGCAATAGTACTCAGAAAGAAACAGAGTCTAACGGAGAAGAAACGCAATAGATATAGCAAATGTATGACTCGAAGTCTCAAGTTGGAATCTCCAAGGCTCTGTTTCCTGACAGGTTTTATGATTTATTTATTTTTTAAAGTGGGGAGCTTCCATGGGGTCTTTCCAAACTACAAGAGTGAAAAAAAAAAGTATGATGTATTTTATCTAGTTTTTTGTTATATTTCTGTGACACATTCAAAACATCCTGACTAAAACAACAACAACAACCACCAAAAAAAAAAAAAAAACAGTCTCTAGGTTGATAAAATTATCTGACAAAAATACAGGTTACAAAACAGGTAGACAATTTTTAACTCTCTCACACTTGTATTATCCGGTTCTGTTGATCTTCTTTGGTAGGTCCTTGATATTAGCACACAGCTATGCAGTGTGCTAATTTGTAGTATTTTTATTTTCTTTACATTTCCTATTGGGGCTTCCCTGGTGGCTCAGATGGTAAGGAAAGTGCTTGCAATGTGGGAGACCTGGGTTTGATCCCTGGGTGGCTTAACATTCATCTTGAGAAACAAGACTCTACAAGGTGGCCTTCTCGTATTTTTTGAAAAGGGTTGGCGCTTTGCCAGTCCACGTCATTATCCCTGTTCAGGCTATTAGTTTGTAACATGTGCCTTCTGTGCCTTAGTTCTCCAGCATGTATCCTTCATTCATGTAGAAATAGGGGAGGTCTTTCAAAAGCTGCTCAGCTGAAAGAATATCATTTTATGTTGCTCCATTTTGGAAACAGAATCCTTCAGTGAAAACAGAAGATCTAACCCCATGACTGACCAATCACTAGGATATTTTCGAAATGATAGAGTATAATTTACTGAGGCTAGTTTGTAAAAGCCATGTAGTGTTTATCTGGTTTTCTTTCCTCACTTGCTCTGCCATCACATGAGAACCCCTTAAGAATCTCTGTGAAGAAGGATAGGCGTTCTTCTACTAATAATAAGGGGGGCTTCTCTGGTGGTTCAGTGGTGAAGAATCTTCCTGCCAGTGCAGGAAACCTGGGTTTGATCCCTGATCCAGGAGGATGCCACAGAACAGCTAAGCCTGTGTACCACAACTATTTACCCTGTGCTCTAAAGCCAGGGTCAACTACTGAGCCCACGTGCCACAGCTACTGAAGCCCACGTGACCTAGAGCCTGTGCTCCCCAAGATGAGAAGCCACCAAAAAAAACAAAAGCCTGCACACCACAGCTAAAGAGTGGCCTCCACTTTCTGAATGTAGAGAAAAGCCCACACAGCAACAAAGACCCAGCACAGCCAAAAGCAAATAAATAAAATGTATTTTAAAAAGTAATAATCAATGAGAAACTGAGGTTTGCTACCAGTAGCTCCACTAGAGGGTCTTCCAAGCCCAGTCAAGCCTCAGAAGTAAAGTCAGTGTAACCTCAGTGAGCCACACCACCATTAGCGTTCTCAGACCATAATCACCTAGGGAAGTCACCTCAAATTTCTGATCAGAAGACACTGATATAACAAATCCTTACTGTTAAGTCACTGTCTTGGGGGTTGATTTGTTATTTGGCAATAGATTACTAATATGGTTCCAGAAAGACCAGGGCCAGTGCAGTTGAAATATTGTGAGTAAAGCATAGATATAGATTAATTTAGAGGGAGGTTTGGAAGTAGCTGATACATGGAACTTCAGATTATGATAAGGAAACTTCAGTTGAACGTCATTATAGTTTTAAGTGTAGCATTAACATACTGAGGAGAAAGAGAAACAAACCAAATTTAATTGTTCATTCATTTAGAAAATATTTGTTAAATGCACGTTTATGGCAGATATTGAGCTAGGTACCTGTGATACAATGATGAACAAGATATATAAGATGCCTCCTTTATAGAATTTTCACTTCACTGTTCATGGCAATAGCAAACTAAAAGCAAAATGGATACATTTAGATTGTTACAGATTGTGAAGTGTGAGTGGTAATAGAAGGATTAATGTGATAGTGTTCCTGGAAGGGGGATCCCTTCCAGGGCCTGAAGGTGGGCTGTTGTCTAACACTCAGAAATGAATTGTCTGAGGAGACACATTTGCTGACAACACAAGAGATTTTTTTGGGAAGGGGCACCTGGACAGAGAGCAGTAGGGTAAGGGAACCCAGGAGGACTGCTCTGCCACGTGGCTCACAGGCCCGGATATTTTGGTGATAGGATTAGTTTCTGGGTGTCTTTAGCCAAGCATTCTGACTCAGAGTCCTTCCTGGTGGTGCACACTTTGTTCAGCCAAGATGGATGCCAGCAAGAAGGATTCTGGGAGGTGGTTGGGCAAGTGGTGTCACTTTTTGACCTTTCCTGAACTCTCCCAGTTGGTGGTGGCTTATTAGTTCCATGTTCCTTACCAGGACCTCCTGTCCTAAAACCTCATGCAAATGGTTACTATGGTACCTGGCCAGGGTGGGTGGTTTTGGTCTGCCTGCTTCCCCTGATGATAGGACAGGGTTGAATGAAACAAACTGCCCTGGTGTCAGGGAAGACAGCATGAAGGTGATAAAGTTCAAGTCCATACCTTTAGGGAAAAATGCAGTAGGCATGGAAAAGTAGATGATAATTGTCTTCAGATATGTTGAAAATGTCTTTGGGTGGGAAATGATTTGATAGAATGGAAAAAAAGTAGTATTGTCAAAGCAGTTCAGGCAGAGACAGGTAGGATGAAATAAGCTTGCAGAAAGAGGCAGGAGCTTCCCTGGTGTCTCAGACAGTAAAGACTCCACCTGCAATGTGGGAAACCAGGGTTCTATCCCTTGGTTGGAAAGATCCCCTGGAGGAGGGCATGGCAACCCACTCCAGTATCCATGCCTGGAGAATCCCCACAGACAGAGGAATCTGACGGGCTATATATAGTCCATGTGGTCACAAAGAGTTAGACACAACTAAGCACACACACTCACATTGGATCAGATAAGGTCTCATGAACTGTAGAATGGCATTTGGACAATATTCTAAATGCAGGGAATAACCATGGGAAGTTTCTGAACAGATGAGTATTAAGATCTGATTTATATTTTAAGATTTATTTGATGCTATAGGTTTTTAAATATTTTATAGAAAATATAAATAATTAATAAGATACATAAAGTGTTCAAATTTGCATTTTGAAAGGCGGCAGGAAAACAAAAAACAGGAAGACTCTTTAGTGGCTTTTGCATCACATCTGGCTAGAGAAAATCTGTCCTGAATTAGTCCAGTGGCAGTCTATGTGAAGAGAAGTAAATGGATCACATGGATTCAGGATATAATTTGGAACTGCTGCTGCTGCTGCTAAGTCGCTTTAGTCGTGTCCGACTCTGTGCGACCCCATAGACGGCAGCCCACCAGGTTCTCCATCCCTGGGATTCTCCAGGCAAGAACACTGGAGTGGGTTGCCATTTCCTTCTCCAATGCATGAAAGTGAAAAGTGAAAGTGAAGTCACTCAGTCGTGTCCAACTCTTAGCGACCTCATGGACTGCAGCCTACCAGGCTCCTCCGTCTATGGGATTTTGCAGGCAAGAGTACTGGAGTGGGGTGCCATTGCCTTTTCCAACTGTTGGAATTGCTGCTTGACTAGGATGGGACAATGGTTTAGTGAATGCCACAGAATCTCTTTGTCTTTACAATTCAATCACATGATTGTTTTCCTGTCTAAGGAATTACATCAAGTATTTTAAACACTTTAAAAACTGAAAGCAAATGAAAATTATGTTTTCAATTGCTAAAAAATTATATCTCTTGAAATCACTAACAAAATCTGGAACTACTCAATTAGTAGGCAGTGCTAGTTCTTTGACCTTGCCTAAGGTATATAAGAATTGATGCTTTTGAACTGTGGTGTTGGAAAAGACTCTTGAGAGTCCCTTGGACTGCAAGGAGATCCAACCAGTCCATTCTGAAGAAGATCAGCCCTGGGATTTCTTTGGAAGGAATGATGCTAAAGCTGAAACTCCAGTATTTTGGCCACCTCATGCGAAGAGGTGACTCATTGGAAAAGACCCTGATGCTGGGAGGGATTGGGGGCAGGAGGAGAAGGGGACGACAGAGGATGAGATGGCTGGATGGCATCACTGACTTGATGGACGTGAGTCTGAGTGAACTCCGGGAGTTGGTGATGGACAGGGAGGCCTGGCATGCTGCGATTCATGGGGTCGCAAAGATTTGGACATGACTGAGTGACTGAACTGAACTGAAGGTATATTGCAAGGAGATCCAACCAGTCCATTCTGAAGAAGATCAGCCCTGGGATTTCTTTGGAAGGAATGATGCTAAAGCTGAAACTCCAGTATTTTGGCCACCTCATGCGAAGAGGTGACTCATTGGAAAAGACCCTGATGCTGGGAGGGATTGGGGGCAGGAGGAGAAGGGGACGACAGAGGATGAGATGGCTGGATGGCATCACTGACTTGATGGACGTGAGTCTGAGTGAACTCCGGGAGTTGGTGATGGACAGGGAGGCCTGGCATGCTGCGATTCATGGGGTCGCAAAGATTTGGACATGACTGAGTGACTGAACTGAACTGAAGGTATATAAGAAAATAAGGAAAAAGTATATATGATAATATGTAATAATAAATTCTGCAGATAGAAAATACCAGAAAGGTCTGATGGGGCAAATATAATAAGAATGATTTTCTGATGTGGACCTCTTTTTATTTAGAAATTAAATGTTAACTCCTCTGTATGCACATGTGCCTTTATTTATTATGTGTGTAGACACTTTATATGCTTTATAGGTGCTTATATTTTTAATATGATCAGAAAATCTCATTGCTTTCCTGTCCACCTGTCATACTATTTTAATGTTGTATTTTATATTATCCTCAGTATGTTATTTACACTTCAACTCCTTCCTCCCATTATTTTAAGGGGAAAAAAAAGAGTATGGGTAGTTTTTATTTTATTTCTTAATCCATGATAATATTTCCTCCAAGAATAATATCTATATTGTCAATCAAATTACCTAGAGACTGCTGATAAATATTTGGAATATTAGATATCAGGCTTCTTTATAAGCACTTGTTTAAGATCAACTATTCTTTTTTGACAATTGTTCAAGTTGATTTCCATGACTCTGCCATGTGTTTGCACTTGAAATTTCTTATCTTTTTAATGAAAGGCATTACATATTAAGCCATATTGCATTTAAGGAAGCATCTGATAGTTGCTCAGTCATGCCCGACTCTTTGCAACCCCATGGACTGTAGCCTGCCAGGCTCCTCCATCCATGGGATTCTCCAGGCAAGATTACTGGAGTGGGGTGCCATTTCCTTCTCCAGAGGATCTTCCCAACCCAGGGACCCTGCACTGCTGGAGAGTCTTTACTATTTGAGCCACCAGGGAAGCCTACTATTAAGAGACATTTTCTAAGTATAAGAAGCATAGAGACTGCAAACGTGTGTGCCCAGTTAAAAGTCAGTTGCCTAGACTTTTCTCCCAAGGCCATTCTTTACAGATTTTGTAAGGCAAAACATGAGAGAAAAATCTCTATTAGAAATCTGAAAGCAACCTGAACCTTGTAGTGTAGATCACAGCCACCCTATCCTCATTTCCAACAAAAATTCATTCTGTATGGTTTTTCCCCGCTAAAGTGGCATTACTTTCACTGATTACATGATTTGTTTCTTCTTTTACTTTTTATTCCCCTCCTATTCTTGTTCACCCGTACACTTCATGTTGCTATCTGTAACCCACAGACTCTTTTCATGAACTCAGTTACCATCTCCACACTCGTCCTAATCTCATTTTACTCTATTATTTTTTTCTTCTTCCTGATTGTCATACCTACAATCCAGTATGTGTATATACATTCTTATATGTGTCCATGTACAAAGGTATATATGTGTAAGAATTTGTATATACCAGTGAGGCTATAAACAGACTGATTTCTCACACTTTCTTCTATCCCCTTACCTAATCATTGCTGTCCTTGTTGTCTTTTTTAACTTCTCCTGGAGGGAGGCCGTGCACCCAGCTATAATACTCTTGTTTCTGAATAATAGGTTTTTAAGGATGAGAACTCTACAGTCAGAAACAAGAAGCTTTGAGCCCTGGAGATTGTTATTACCACCTGGGAATAACAGAAGTTACTAGAGATGGATGAGAAGAGTAGACTTTCTAGCAGCTCTCAGAGGAAATTGCTGAAGTACAAAATCACGCTTGGGGCTGAAATATACCCTCTGTAGATAAGAGCTGTTTGATTGGAGTTTCTTTTTTTCTTTATGATAAATGTACATTCAAGAGAATCTGATATATCATATGTGTGTGTATGTTTGTGTGTCATACTTATATTTATATATATACAAATTTGAAGAAAAATAATAAATTTATTAGCTATGGAACCACAATCCAGTTTAAGAAATAGAATACTGTCTGCTTCTTAAAAAATCCTTTTGTGCTCTATCTCAGCATAACCTGCCTTCCCCTCTAGGGTAACCAATAACCTAAATTTTGTATTTATAATCTCCTTACTTTTCTGCAAAATTTTATTACCTATAAATTTGCAAATGCTCTAAAGGGAAAAACATTGCAAAATGTACTTTGACCTAAGGAGTTTCCTTCTCTTTGGGGTATTTACCCTGAAAGCCTTTTTGTTTCGTTGGTTTTTATGTGACTCTTCTAGTAATTCTTGATAGGGAAGTTGGCTTAATAGGAGCTCTTCTATCAGTTCTAGATGAGGAATTACTTCCACATTTAACTAATAGTATGAAAAGTGCAGTGTGACATGAAGACACCTGAATCAAGGCTTCTTGTTTGAGAGAACATGGTAAAATATTTAGAGGTTTTCTGGGGAGGAAGGAGAAAGAGCCTTTTAGGCAGATAGAATCAGTCCAAGTGTTGGGTAGGTGGAATGACTGGATATCACTGGGGCTTGACAGAGAGTCTCCTTTTCCTGCCCACCCCCACCCCCATCCCCTCTTTCTTTAGAGTGCTGAGGCTTGCCAGCTCCAAGTCATCCTGAAAGCTTGAATAATATCCCTTTCTTTATGAGATGGAGAATCAAATCTGCATTTTAAAAGGCCAAGATAAATAGCATATCAGTATGAGTTTCACTACTAGACTCTATTTTTAAAACTCTTCCCTTGCTAACTTTCTCTAATGGCCTTTCAGTGTTGTGTGGTTTCCTTCTAGAACAGTTGTCATAGCTACATGCCTGAACTCACTCTTGCTAGGTTACTAAGGATCACTTTTGCCTCAAGGAGCTCATCATTTAGTTATGGGCTGAAGATCTAAATATACAGGAAGTCATTTCACTTTACCCATGGCTTGCTCATTATGTCTGGGATGGCATGAATCCCTATGGTTCAGTTCAGTTAGTCACTCAGTCATGTCTGACTCTTTGCGACCCTATGAATCACAGCATGCCAGGCCTTCCTGTCCCCCACCAACTCCTGGAGTTCACTTAAACTCACGTCCATCGAGTCAGTGATGCCATCCAGCCATCCCATCCTCAGTCGTCCCCTTCTCCTCCTGCCCCCAATCCCTCCCAGCATCAGAGTCTTTTCCAATGAGTCAACTCTTTGCATAAGGTGGCCAAAGTACTGGGAGTTTCAGCTTTAGCATCATTCCCTCCAAAGAAATCCCAGGGCTGATCTCCTTCAGAATGGACTGGTTGGATCTCCTTGCAGTCCAAGGGACTCTCAAGAGTCTTCTCCAACACCACAGTTCAAAAGCATCAATTCTTCGACGCTCAGCCTTCTTCACAGTCCAACTCTCACATCCATACATGACTACTGGAAAAACCATAGNTTTCAGCTTTAGCATCATTCCCTCCAAAGAAATCCCAGGGCTGATCTCCTTCAGAATGGACTGGTTGGATCTCCTTGCAGTCCAAGGGACTCTCAAGAGTCTTCTCCAACACCACAGTTCAAAAGCATCAATTCTTCGACGCTCAGCCTTCTTCACAGTCCAACTCTCACATCCATACATGACTACTGGAAAAACCATAGCCTTGACTAGACGGACCTTTGTTGGCAAAGTAATGTCTCTGCTTTTGAATAAAGCTATCTAGGTTGGTCATAACTTTCCTTCCAAGGAGTAAGCGTCTTTTAATTTCATGGCTGCAGTCACCATCTGCAGTGATTTTGGAGCCCCCCAAAATAAAGTCTGACACCATTTCCACTCTTTCCCCATCTATTTCCCATGAAGTGATGGGGCCAGATGCCATGATCTTCGTTTTCTGAATGTTGAGCTTTAAGCCAACTTTTTCACTCTCTTCTTTCACTTTCATCAAGAGACTTTTTAGTTCCTCTTCACTTTCTGCCATAAGGGTGGTGTTATCTGCATATCCAAGGTTATTGATATTTCTCCCGGCAATATTGATTCCAGCTTGTGCTTCTTCCAGCCCAGCATTTCTCATGATATACTCTGCATGTAAGTTAAATAAGCAGAGTGACAATATACAGCCTTGATGTACTCCTTTTCCTATTTGGAACCAGTCTGTTGTTTCATGTCCAGTTCTAACTGTTGCTTTCTGACTTGCATACAGGTTTCTCAAGAGGCTGCTATTCCCATCTCTTTCAGAATTTTCCATAGTTTATTATGATCCACACAGTCAAAAGCTTTGGCATAGTCAATAAAGCAGAAGTAGATGTTTTTCTGGAACTCTCTTGCTTTTTCAATGATCCAACAGATGTTGGCAATTTGATCTCTGGTTCCCCTGCCTTTTCTAAAATCAGCTTGAACATCTGGAAGTTCACAAGATGGATAAATGTGTACATTTATACCAGGAAATGTGTGTAAAAAATATCTGGATATAATAACAAAAAACTAGAAATAGTAGAAATTTCTCTCAGTGGAGAATGAATAAACTATGATACAAACATTCAGAGGAATGTTAAAAAAGAAGGCAATTTTAATCCTCTTTGAATATATCTACATGGATGCATGGCAGAGACATAATGTTGACTGAGAAGTATTGTTCCCTTTTATATAACATATATACAGACATGTGTACTAATATTAATGATAGCTAGTTTTTATATAAAGGGTAACATGGGCCTTTAAAAACACTTACATGCGTTTTATCCTCATAGTCTCCATATGCATTAGACTCTATCATCTTACCCACTTTTTCAGATGAGGAAACCAAGAAGTTTAATAACTTGCCCAAAGTAACACAGAAAAGTGTGTTGAACTTACTCCAGAATCTGTGCTCTTCAGGGCCATGCTGTGTTGCCTCATGAAAGCTTGACACTCTTCATTGGCAGAATAGTCACCAACTTCATAATAATTGTTACCTCTCAGGGTGAGGAAGGAGAATGGAATACATGGTAAGACTTTTATTCTATGAACAGCATGTTATTTTCTTTAAAAAGAAAGATGAAAGGAGACCTATAGGAAATTTGACATGATATTAAAATTTGTTTTATCTCAAGTTTCTCATATTAATGTTTCCCCACTTTTCCAGTTAGTTAAAACATGCAATTAATTGATTTTTTTTTTAAGATGAGTTAGAAAGGGACTTCATGTCTTGTTAGAAAAGTAACTATGAGAGCAAAACCTATCTTGGTACAGTGTTACTGCCATAATTAGCACAATACTTAGGGTGCTTGAATGTTTACAGAACATTATTACTTCATACATAGTCCTGGGTAGTGAGAAGACAAGTGTTTAATAATTGTACACGAAAGCAAACTGATGCTGGGAGAGGGTAAGTAACCTGCTAAATCCATGCAGTGACTGGTTGTTGATAAGCCAGTTTTTGTTGCCTAATCACATGAACATAACATAACAACAGCACTTCTCTCATTAGGGTTTCCCTGGTGGCTCAGACGGTAAAGCGTCTGCCTGCAGTGCGGGAGACCTGGGTTCGAGTCCTGGGTCGGGAAGATCCCCTGGAGAAGGAAATGGCAATCCACTCCAGCACTCTTGCCTGGAAAATCCCATGGAAGGAGGTGTAGCCTGATAGGCTACAGTCCATGGCGTTGCAAAGAGTCGGACACGACAGCGACTTCACACACACAGAAACACATTAGGCATAGTAAAATGCTTACAAGAAAGAAATCTAGTCAACAAGACCCTAACTCAGTCATTCCTTTTATGGCAAAAACTATGATTCCTGTCTCTTATCTATCAGAAACCATGAATTAAAGCTTGAGAGACAGCTCAGGAATCTTTCCTTTCCCATCTGCCCACCATGACTACCACCATAACATAATTGAGAGGAGGCATAGATGAGGCAATCTAGTCTTCCTGCTTTCTTCTAGACCTGTGCTATTCACATGTGGCTATTGAGCACTTAAAATGTGGTAGTGTGACTGAGAAATTACAAATTCTACCTAATTTAAATTTTAAAACTGAAGCAGTATAAACTATATTTTTCATAAATGCTAATTTATTATTTTTAAGATATATCACTTTCACATTTTCTTTCTGTGAGATACTATTGTTGCGTTTTCATGTCCATGTCAGGCTTACTTCATAGATAAAACATATCAGATTTAATCAGATCTAGTCAGTGTAACTGGGTCAATTCAATTTGAGTGACTTTTTTTAAATGCTCAGATGTAACATTGTAATGTGTTTCCTATTTAAATATTTTATGCAAGCAGCACAAGTTACAGTGATACCTACAATGTACAATTCACTTATTTCAGTATTAATATGAAAGTTTAATCTACCACTGTATTACGATTTTGTAAATTTCACTTCATAGTAATGTACTTTGTAGAACTGTTTGCACCTGATTGATTATATCATATATCTTAAATATTAAGTTTTTAGAATACTGTCATCCCCTTCAAAAAATTTTACTTTGAAAGTTTAATATAAAAACCATTTTAGGGGTTTATCAAAGTGAGAAAACAGAAAAGACGCAATCTCAAGACCTGGCAGGTTCAAGACCTGCTCCTTGAACAGCTTTGGATGGTAGTAGAGTTACTTGGACATAATAGGGCCAGAAATTCCCTAATTACATTCTAGGAAGGTAGGAGACCAAGTAGCTTTGCATATCATAAAAGTGGAAACTGGAAGTTTGGGAATGACTCAGTATGACTTCAGAAAGGTGGGAAGAATCCATGACCCTGAATCTCTGTGGGAGGAAATAGCTACCCCACTCTGTCCCAATGAAGCTGGGGGACGGGCCCTGTTCCCCGCCTCTTAGCTTAGACTTGATGAAATTTATATGGCTGTACACCACTTCCCTGTCTTTTACCCATGTACTTACTCTTGCAGTAAGTAGCCCAGAATTTCCAGATAGGCTCCCGTGTGCCTGTTTGTCTCCCCCCTAAATGAAAGCGATGCCTTCTCAGTGGCTCTAATCATAGTCTATCTCAACACTCTTCTGACTCAGCTCTAGAAAGGATGCATACAGCTCCGTGTGAGTGTGCATATGTGCATATAATAACCGTGGCCATCTATTGGACACTAAGGACCTGGGTGGGAGTGCTGGGCAGGCCATTCCTCTTCTCTGCTTTTCTTTCCTGAAGTTAGGCCTGAACAAACAAGGAACAGAGGAAAGGTTTTGGCAAAGATAAGGGAAGAAGGACATACTCTTTACAGGCTTGGATTATACCTTCAAGTAGTATGCATGTCATTCTATAGCCACCAAATGGGGACTGGATTCAATCCTTGGGTCATGATAATTGATTCCTGGCTGAGGCCAGATCTCTCATTCTATGACATCCCAGCTCTGAAGGAGATTAGGACAGAATTTTTCTCTTGAAAACAGTGATTTTTTTTTTTGCACTTATAATTGTAGTCAGTGGCCTGTGGATATAGAATAGAGCAGGCATTGGTTGGGTATATATATGTTGGAGGAGGAAGGGATTTGGGATGATGACTTATCACCAATGTGTGAGTACCTTGGGGATGGGAATATTGATGTTGCTATTATTCAGTCCTGAGTCATATCAAACTCTTTGCAACCCCATGAACCATAGCAGGCCAGGCTCCTCTGTTCTCCACTGTCTCCCCGAGTTTGCTCAAATTCATGTCCACCAGTTTGATAGTGATCATGATAGTGATGCTATCTAACCATCTCATCCTCTGCTGCCCCCTTCTCTTTTGCCTTCAATCTTTCCCAGCATCAGGTGGCCAAAGTATTGGAGCTTCAGCATCAGTCCTTCCAATGAATAGTCAGGGTTAATCTCCTTTAGGATTGACTGGTTTGATCTCCTTGCAGTCCAAGAGTCCAAGTCTCTCAAGAATCTTCTTCAACACCACATTCATGTCAATGTACAGCAAAACGAATACAGTATTGTAAAGCAAAACAAACTAAAAAATAAAAAATAATTAAAGAAGAATAAATAAATAAAAGCATCAGTTCTTCAGCACTCAGACTTCTTTATGTTCTAATTCATATCTATACATGACTACTGGAAAAACCATAGCTTTGACTAGACGGACCTTTGTCAGCAAAGTGATGTCTCTGCTTTTTAATAACTGTCTAGGTTTGTTATAGCTTCTTTCCCAAGGAGAAAGCACCTTTTAATTTCATGGCTATAGTCACTGTTGGCAGTGATTTTGAAGTGTGGGAAAATAAAATCTGTCACTGATTCCATTTTTCCTCTTCTGTTTGCCATGAAATGATGGGACTAGATGCCATGATCTTAGTTTTTTGAATGTTGAGTTTCAAGCCAGATTTTTCACTCTTCTCTTTTATCTTCAAGAAGCTCTTTAGTTCCTCTTCACTTTTTGCCATTAGAGTGGTAGATCGGCATATCTGGGTTGTTGGTATTTCTCCTAGCAATTTTGATTCCAGCTTGTGAGTCATTCTCTTTGTGTTTCTCATTATGTACTCTGCATATAAATTAAATAAACAGGATGACAATACACAGCCTTGTCATACTGCTTTCCCAATTTGGAACCAGTCAGTTGATCCATGTTCAGTTCTAACTGTTGCTTCTTGACCCACATACAAGTTTCCCAGGAGATAGGTAAAGGTTGTCTGTTATTCCAGTCTCTAAGAATTTTCCACAGTTTGTTGTGATCCACATAGTTATAGGCTTTAGCATAGTCAGTGAAGCAAATTAGATAATTTTTGGAACTCCCTTGCTTTTTCCATGATCCAACAAATGCTGGCAATTTGATCTCTGGTTCCTCCATCTCTTTGAAACCCAGATTGATTGTGATGCCTTGGAGAAGGAAATGACCACCCACCCCAGTATGCTTCTTGCCTGGAGAATTCTGTGGACAGGGGAGCCTCATTGGATATAATGCATGGGGTCACAAAGAGTGAGACATGACTGAGCAACTAACACTGCACTACTTGATTGTGAGGTGCAGATTTTGTCCTTGATGCAAACAGTTTAACCATCAGAATAGGGTACTACATTGTCATTTTCATTGACTTGGCAGAGCCTTGGATATCTTCTCCAGGGACACCTACAGTTATGCCCCAAGGGAAGTCCTAAACCCTGTGCCAAAGATTCAAACCCACTGAAGCCTAAGTAGCAAAAGTCACCTGTGAGTCCTCATCTTGAATAATTCCATGGCATCTAGATGAGAGCAGTTGAAGCACCAGGTGGAACAGCTGTAAAGACTAGTTTGAAGAGGTTGATAGACAGAGGCAAAGGGATGATGTGCTCAGTCACTGAGTCACGGCCAACACTTTGTCACCCCGTGAACTGTAACCTGCCAGTCTCCTCTGCCCATGGAATTTTCCAGGCAAGAATGCTGGAGTGGGCTGCTATTTCCTTCTTCAAAAGGGGTGAAGGGTTCCCCACGAAAGCTGATGAAAGCAGACACAAAGCCACATGATAAACCACCACTGACTTGACTCTAGGCCGAAAGGGGTGCAGAGAGCAGGAGTAGTATAGTTCAGCCTGGCTCCACCCTACTTTATTCATCCTGCCCTAGATCTCATATTGCTGACCTGAAAAAGCAAACTTTAGCTCCTAAAGAGAGTACACATAGCCTATAGATCTGAAAGATGCTTTTTTGCTCTTTATAACATACTTAATAATATTGCACATCCATCATTTGATTTGGTTCTCTCAACTTAACTCCAGGTATGCTCAGTTACCTCATACATGGAAAATCCATGTTCCTTTTCCATGAGCCCATGAACCAGGTCTATCTCACTGAGGGAAAGGTGCTGACTTAAGAGATCTGGGTGACTGGCATTCAGCCACACAGCAAGTCATGTCTGGCTCCTAGCTCTTTTTTATCTTGAGACACATGGGACGAGGCAGTCAGGACGCACATACACTAAGGTGACTAGGAAGTGACGTGTCCAAAATGCCCTGGGGCACAGTTCAGGTAGGATCCCCCACCTTCACTCTTGCTTTCACAGTTTCCCCTCCCTGACTTATGACTACAGAAGCCCCCAAAAGCAGGAGAGTTCTTTCTCTCCAATACAGAAAATTTCATCAAATATTTTGTGTAACACCAGTGATGCACAACTCCAGAGTGCATTATTTATCCAGATGTGTGTTTGTGTTTAGTTGCTCAGTCATGTCTGACTCTTTGTGACCTTGTGTACTGTATACTGCCAGGCTTCTCTGTCCATGGGGATTCTCCAGCAAGAATACTGGAGTGGGTCGCCATGCCATCCTCCAAGGGATCTTCCCAACCCAGGGATTGAACCCAGGTCTCCCTCATTGTAGTCTCATTCTTTACCATCTGAGCCACCAGGGAAGCCCAAGAATACTGGAGTAGGTAGCCTATCCCTTCTCCAGGGGATTTTCCTGATCGAGAAATCGAACTGGGGTCTCCTGCATTGCAGGCTGATTCTTTACCAGGTGAGCTGTCAGAGAAGCCCATTTGTCAGGAGGTAACATAAAATAAGGATAGGGATTCTTGGAGTCATATACTCTCAAGTCCTAAACACCTAATATTAGGACAGCAGCTCAGATGCATGAATGGTCTGGAATCTTGGAGATGGAATGAACACAAATTCCTTAGAGCCTAGCTGCTAAGACTACAGATTTATCTTTTAAGGCAGATTCTGTCTAGGTGTATTCTTATGGGAAACCTCAGTGTTGAGAGTTTCCATTAAGCACTGAAATAAGCTTTTCAAGCCTTAGAACAGAGGCCTAGAAGACTTTGCATCTATTTGGATGCCCAGTAGGATAACCCCTTGGAATGTGGTTATTAAACACTTAAATTAACTATAATGGCAACCCACTCCAGTGCTCTTACCTGGAGGATCCCAGGGATGGGGGAGCCTGGTGGGCTGCCGTCTATGGGGTCGCACAGAGTTGGACACAGCTGAAGTGACTTAGCAGCAGCAGCAGCATAATAAAATAAAGTTAAAAATTCAATTGCTGTCAGACTACCCACATTTCACTTGCTTGATAGCCACTTATGCTTGGTAGCTATCATATTAGTTAGTGCAAATGTAGAGCATTTTCTTCCTCAAAAAATATTCTGTTGGAACAAGATGTTAGTCCTAGACTCCAGAATCTAAATTAGCCTCTTCTTTTTCTGTGGTCATCAAGACAGCTTTGGGTTTCATCAGGAAGGCCAAGTGAGTAGGTGGGGAGGATTGAATCCTTACAGACACCTGCCCTTCAGAGAAGGCAGAAATGGTCAGCCTTGAGCAGTCAGTGCCTGAGATGTTAGGACAGAAGGCCAGGGGTTTCTGGAGATCAGTTCTGTGGGTGGTGTTCATGAGGAGGTGGTAACAAGTTCTGTAAGTTACAGAATCCTCTGTGGAAATAGCTTCTCTAACAGATCTTCTGCCTTGGATTGTCACTGGAGAAAATGTCCAGTTGGGTGAAAAGAATCTTTTGATTATCTAGTGAGCACAAAAACATGTGCTTATTTGAAGGCAGAATCGTGTAGATTGCAAAATGTCTTTTCCATCCACAAAGGATATACTAGAGGCAATACCTATCACCTGTTCTGTATGTCAAGAAGAAAAGAATAGAGCTATATGAACTGTATATGCAGTCCATAAGTTAAAAGCACTTGACATTTTCTATAACACATCCCCATGATATGAATCATCCACTGTCCAGTAAATGGGTTATGCTGAACATTTACATTCATTAGCTGAGCTGTCATAAAGACAGAGTGTTGGAATTGTTACTTCTAGTCTGCATTCTATGCAGTAGACACTTGGAAAACAGGTTGATGTTGCCCACGTAGCTCATAGCAGCTTTCTGCAGGTAAGCCACCATTAGCATCTTTCTTCTCTCTTACTGTGCTTTTCAACGAGTGCTAAAGAATTGCTTTAGGAGCTGGAGGAAGCTGTCAGATCCCCTGTGAGATTAAATGAACAAATGGAACAGACAGAAAGGCAAAAAGAGACCTATCTGCTGGTACAGTGGCACCCTTGCTTTGATTCAGAGCTGTCAGGAAAAGAGGGATCTCCCATGCCAGCAGTAAAAATTGGCTCCTCCTTCAGTCCTCAGTGTTATGATTGTCTTAGAAAAGTATAGTCTCCGATTTAAACACATTGGAGAGGACACTTCACCAGAAGAAATTTTCTTTGTCTTCAAAATGCTTCTGATAATATGCCAATCCTTCTAAACAAATAAATTCTTTCCAGGAATTCTTTCCTCCTTACAGCTGCTCCAGTTACTGTTGGGGCCAATCTGTGTGTGTATATCTCCTTTGGGATATGATTGCCCCCCATGCACTCTACAGACCAAGACCTTCAAATGCCACCCTTAAGTCCCCCAAAAAACACTTTCCTGCTCAGGCCCAGCAGGGGGATCTGAAAGAGGATGACAGCCTGTGATTTTCTTGTGAATGGTCAGATTCATTTTGGTGATATGGCATACCTTTGAAACCATGCATCGCTCCTAGATGCATATTCATATTCCTCATTCTCCTTTGCTGGTCCGTCCTCATCTGGTGTCTCTTACGTCTAAGTATTCCAGAAACCAGCTCTTAATTTCATCCAATACCCTGACTTTAAGTCCCACACACATATGCTGCTGCCACCCCAAATTCAAAGCTGCACTCCTTAAACATCCAAAATTTGACCCCATGCGTCCATCTCATGAACATGGTACATGCAAAGCAGTTTCCATCTTGATTGGCAGCAATTCCTCCTTCCCACTGAAGGCCAAAAGTCTTAGTGTAACTTTTGGATCATCTGATGAGGTGCCGGTAAATGCTCCACAGTCAACTATCCAGGAAAAAAAATAAAATTGCTTGTTGAGTGTGCTGATTTCCACCGTGCAAATATTCTCACCATGACTAGAAGCCATTGATGTGACTTTACTATGGCCCAAGGTAAGAAGCCATGCGCACTCAGCTGTCCCAAGCTGGTGTGAGCCTGGCTCCGCCACTAGGTTCCTGTCTCTTTCCCTCCCATCCTGCCTTCAGCTCAGAAGTAAACTCAGCTAGCACTACTTGCAAGCCACATCCAGGCTCCACCTCTTTTTAGCCCCTGCTCTGCACCATTCATGCTCTAGCCACCATCATTTCATTTCTAGTTTTGCAGTAGCCTCTTAACTAACCTCCTTTGCCTCATGTGGTCTATTCTTAACTAAAGGAATCTTTTTAAAAGATGAATCATGTCACTCCTCTGTTTGAGACCTTCTAGTACTTTCTATCTCACCAGGCAATGTAAAAGTCACCAAACAGTAGTCCATTCCTGCTTTATTTTTCTGTATTTGCCTTACTATTTTCTAACATGATAGTTTACTGTCTTATCACTTATTTGTCTGCTTTCCCATTCTAAAATATAAGCTCTATGATGCTACAGATTTTTGTCTCTCATGTCTGAAGCCCCAGCTCCCGTAAGAGTAATAGACATATAGTAAGCATTCAGTAAACAATTGTTGAATGAATGAGTAAATCTTACCTCTTCACTGCTTTGACCCCATTCTTCCTCATCTTGCTGTCCTCCTAATTCCTGGGCCTTACTTTCTCTTGCCCACTACTGACCCAAATGACTGTCCTTCACTGCTTCAGATCCCGCATTTAACAAGCCAGGTCCTGACACCTCCCTAGTTTGTACGTACTTCCAGCACTGCCTGTTTGGATCTGCCTCATTGCCATCTACAGCCTGGAGTAACACATGAATAAACATCTTCATATTTTTAGAAGGTGAATGATTATGTAACCCATTTTCTCTTCAGTACTTGGCATTATGAGGATTACTGAAAACATACTTTAGGTGAATAATTATACTTCTGTGTTAAGCAAGTATCCATCATCACTGGTACTAGTTCATCAAAAGGCGATTAGTAGATGAGTAAATAATCAGAGTCATGATAATTAACATTTATTGAACTTTCACTGTATATTGGACACTGTCTGCTTTATCTCTTTATAGCAATTTTCATATCCACTTTTGTTGACTTAGATCAAGAGTTTGAATATCTAAAACAGCCTTTTAGTCATAATCCATGTTTTTACCTTTTTCCTTCCTAATACTGCTATTCACACTATAATCTCCCTGACTTTTAAAAGTGTTTTAGAATGCTCCTGACCCCTCTAACCATAATTAATAAAATCCAGATTCTTTATCCACATCCAGGGATAATACTTAATATCAGCAGGTGCTTACTGTTTCAAGTCTTGATTGAAAGCTTTACGTATAATTATCTTATTTAATGTCCTCAACAATCCAATGAGGCAGAAAAAGAGGTATGAAGAGGTTAAATGGTTTTGTTCAGTGTCATGCATTTCATAAGTGGCGACATTGGGATTTGAACCCAGTCGCTTATCATTCTGATGTCCTGTTCCCCAAATGAGTAAACTGGCAGAAAGTCCCCCCTCAACTTCATTTCTTACTGTGCCCTCTGCCTATCAAGCTATACAGCAGACATGCAGACTCCTTTGCTGCTCCTGGAACACGTAAAACTGAGTCTCCTTTGTCAGTAAGGCTCTCCTGGACCACCCAATCTACAGTGCAATCCCCGCTCATAACACCCTCATCTTTCCCCTCACAGCATAGTCACACCTTAAGCATTGACTTATATATCCATCTTCTTTGTCCACCTTATCTGTTTTAACTCAAAACAGCCTACACCTAGAACTTTTCCATATCTTAAACATCTGTACAATCCATTTATGAACTTACTGTCATTAAATCTTCACTATATACTCTGAGAAAGTGCCACTCTTCATTAAAAGAAATAGTGAATAATTGGCCATAGGTCAAAGAACCTATTCATGGTGAAGCCTAGATTGCCACCCCAACCCTTCTGATTGCAGAGTACTAGCAAGCTATACTTCTTCCCTAGATGTTCAGTATTTGAGGACCCTAAACAAGGAGATTACTGAAGCAACTGGCAGATGGGCTTAATAATCTCCTCTATAATTACCTGCAAATTTGTAAACCTTGAACTGAAAAATAAATCCTCCCTCCTCAGGTCTTTTTTTAGAATGATGACTGAATGACCTAAAGGAGCCTCATCCTGGGGGCTTGCACTGAGCAAGTCACAGTGCAAGGAGGCAGCTAATTGCCGAACTTGATTGCAACTGCTAATCACAGTCATAGGGAAAAAAAGTGTTGGGAATTAATTAGGCAAGGACCTTCCGAACAGCAGCAGGAAGCCTCTGAGTGACCTTTATTTACAGTCAGTTAAACAGAAGTGTGACTAAAAAATACCAGGGAGCAAATCAGATTATTAATATTGATTGCTTAAAGAAAATGAATAATTTAGAGGCCTAGTCAGAATAAATATCCAGTGACAGAGATGAAAGAGCACAGCACACCACATTTCTAACATTCATCCGTCATGTGGCAGTGTCCCCTGCTCGGAAATTGAGAATTTTCACCCTCACAAACCACAATTAGTTTCATGACCCAGCATGATTGCCACTAAGAACTGTTCTCATTCAGCCAAGCATGGGGAAAAGCCAGGATGTTGAACTAAAGCTTTTGTCAACACTTTGCATGGTAAACTAATTACAAGTTCATGGAAGGTTTACTTTCTGATTTTTATCAATAAAACATCAGCCAGAAGAAGTGGACTGCATTTTCTATGCTTACTGAGTAAAGCTCACAAGCTTCCGTTATCACTGTATACATGGTATGGTGCGTATATGACAGAAGTATTCAATGGGAAAGGCAAAGGTTTCAGATTGCTTATAAGTAAAGATTTTCAGAGGTTCTCTCCAACTTTTAACAATAGTTGCCTTTCATAGGCTAGAATCACTTTTATACTATACCTCACCAGTGTCATGCCTCTGTCCTAACTCCATCTGATGAAAAGACAGACATGAATATTTATATATAGCAACATCCTGAACAGGTACTTTTGAATTATATATTTTCCTGAAGCAGTGATTTTTGAGATTTTCATGCCATGTTGAAGGGTTTAAGTTATACTTAAAGTTATGTTCTCTACCTGGAAATATTAATTAAATTTCCTGGTGGGGAGTTATTGCAATAATTATGTTTTAGGGAAGTAGATATTAATAGTTTTGCTGAAGTGGAAGTATTACAGGACTACCATAGTGGTGGAGAATCCAGGCATATTCACTTTGGATAGGACTCAGAGAAATTAAGCTCTGAGGCTATCAGATTAATGTAGCAAATCAACTAGCCATGTTCATGGTAGTCACAATTTCTATATGACAGTAAACATAATTTGTAAACCAATCAATAAAGCAAGTCAAATCATTCATTTTCTCTATCCAGTATAGGCATTAGTATTCATTTATGCCTATACTAATTTATGTCATTCATATCAAGTGTGTGTACTCTCAGTTGTTCAGTCATGTCTGACTCTTTGCAATCCCATGGACTGTAGCCCACCAAGCTTCTCCATGTCCATGGAATTTTCCAGGCAGAAATGCTAGAGCGGGTTGCCATTTCCTACTCCAGGAGATCTTCCTGACCCAGGGATTGGACCAGAGTCTCTTGTGCTGGCAGGCAGATTCTTTACCACTGCCCCACCTGGGAAGTCTAAGTATAGATACTAGCATATCACATACACATACACACGAAATAGACACTGAGATGAAATGTTTTCCAGTTCTTTACAGTGATAGAACTAAACTTTTTTCGCTCTTTTGCACACAGTTTGAAGTACATTCCCTTAGTACTCAGCTGTAGAAGGTCAGAATATTTTGCCAGATCATCTCCCCAGGTGTTCCATTGCCCTGCATTTGGGAAGGAACCAAATGCAAACCTCAGTGAGGATGAGATAATTTCCCGTGTGAATTATTGACTTACATTGCTCTCCTTCTATTGCCTGTTAGACTTCAACAAATATTGCCCAACCGTTAGGTCTGACTGACCCTAGGTGAGACCCAAAATCAGCCTACTTATGTTCTTGTGGTCCAAAAAAAAAAAAAAGGTACTAAAGTTTGAGAGATTATGCCAAGTATTGCTGACACCTTCCAGTATGGTTGTTATTGATCTAAGCATTGATCAGATATTTGTCGAACATGAATGAATTCTCACTTCTCTGTTCACAGTACCAGTGGTCCTATTCTAAAGGAATGTGTGTGTTTTTTTTGTTTGTTTTTCTCCAGTAATAGGAATTACTGCTTTTGAACTGTTCTAGGGAACAATAAGAAGGTCATTCAGTTATGCATCTGTCTTGCTATATAGACTTTTCTCATGAAAATTTGTATTAATATAGCACTCCTTTTGGATGGAGAAAAGGTTATGTGAAAATCAGATTCCTCAGTCCTCTATCATCCAGCACTTCGTTGTTCAATCACTAAGCTGTGTCTGACTCTCTGTGACCTAGTGGACTGCAGCACACCAGCTTCCCTGTCCTTCACTGTCTCCCAGAGTATTCTTGCCTTGAGAACCCTATGAACAGTATACCAGTACTGCAGGCTGATAATCTTCTGACGGTAACATTTTCCTTCACTTGGTATGTTGCAGGTAGATAGAGGTTAGTAGAAGATTTTTCTTTGCCCCACAAATTTGGAAAATGTCATTATTTATAAGCTATTTTATACTATTTCTAGAATCTAGTATCTTCCTGACTGTTTAAAATTAGCTTGTCTTTTTTAAACATGCAAAACTAATGCTCAAAAGAAAAGCATCAACAGAAAAATGCGGATAGCCTTAATTAAATGTGAGCATAAGCTTTAATCACATCTGATGTTAAAGTAATACAGTTTTTATTGAGGTGTGCTAAATGATTCAGGTGGCTGGCAGGTTGGTTACCACAAGTCATTAGATTGTGAGGGAATTTTATGGGCTCTTGTGTGCATCTAGATACTAGCAAACTGACTGTGGCAACCTTTCTTCTCCAAAGCAATTTTCCCTTTCAGAAAACCAAACAATGCAAAATTACGGCCTCTCCTTTGGATTTCAGAAGCCCACCTAGAATGGGACTTAACTGTGGGTACAAAGTAGAGCTCACCTTGTGATTCTTTTCATATTTGAAGACAACAAAATGAATCTGGTCCTTTGGAAAGACAATAATGTGCAAATGTGCCTCTTTTAATTAACTAAAAGCTAACATTAAATACTTTGTCTTATGGCATTCTGGTACTGGGAAAGATTGAAGGCAGGAGGAGAAGGGGACGACAGAGGATGAGATGGTTGGATGGCATCACTGACTCAATGGACATGAGTCTGAGCAAGCTCCAGGAATTGGTGATGGACAAGGAAGCCTGGCGTGCTGCCGTCCATGGGGGTCACAGAGTCAGACACGACTGAGCGACTGAACTGATGGCATTCTGAGATCTCTTGCTTTTGCTGCTTGAGGGTGTGATGTTCGTGTTCCTTGTGTGTCATTTGTAATGGGATGGCCTGGCTTTATGTGCAGATGTGTCCCATTCTTTCCCGTTATGGAAAGCAAGTAATATGATTGTAATAATTCCTGGTATCAGATTATAAAAGCAGCATCTTTAGAATCTGAAAATGTGCTGTTTTTATTTTATCCCTTTGTTTATACACAGATTAAAACATGATCCCCCATGGCTACAGCTTGTAATTAAATAGTGTTCTAAGGCTGTCACAGAGCAAGGCAGCAGTGCTTGAGTGACTTTGAAACAGAGTCAACACCTGAGGAGTAAATTTTCTCCTTTGTCTTCCCCTTGGCCTTGAATGTTTTGATAATGTTGAAAGACATAATAAAAAATGTTATTATGTAATGAGCAAAGAAATGTAGCTAGTCACTACACTGCCTGCTGCAGGAAAGAAAGATTTTTCAATATTACTTGAAGGATCACAGGGTTGGGGGTGGATATTTTCCATATAATTAATTTCATCTTAATTTGCTTGGTTTTCTGTAGATCATCAGATGGAAACTGCAATATGTTTCTTTGTCTCTTTTATCCCCCTGAAGTCTCAGCATAATTTAGAACTAGGGAAAAACGATTCTTTCGCACTTTACATGCAAGTCACAGTTTCTTTATTGGGTTCCAAAGGATCCCTGGTCTCCAAGCTCCAGTACACAGCTGCCACTGCATATGTTACTGTTGAAAACGAAAACTTGCTGAAATAATCATTCCCTGTGTTTTTAAAAGGCTGTGTTTAAAGTACTACTTGACACATCTCATTTCTTTAGGGAACTTGAGTTCATATCACTAAACAGCAGAGCCAGTGAAACCCTAAGGTTTATTTTTTTGTATTTAATGTTGGATATTATGAACAATATTAAGAATCGCTAATAATCAAATTCATTTGAGCCTGAAGCATTATATGTACTTCAGTTTCTAGCATGCAAAACACAAAGATAAATTAACACATTAGTGAATATAAAATGTGGGTACTTTTCCATGCACATTATTTAAAAATGTAAATTCTTATATACTCAAAACTAGTACCACTTTTGTTTAAAACTATTAAAGGCTTTATTAATTTTTTTCTTCTATGATCTTGCTGCTGATTATTTCCAGTACTCTGTATAAGTAGCAAAAGTAGAAACTACGTTTCCTTTGCTTTGCTAGCATATAGAATCCATACCAGTTACCTTAAATCACAGGATACATGAAATCTTCCATCTAAGTAGAGACACTTCCAAGCCTAGATGTCTGTGGACTTCTGGTTCCTTTATTACATGTAAATAAGATAGTAAATAATATCACTCCCACCCAATAATTTTCCAAAGTTAACATGGAGAAACAATCATTTGGACATAGCCGGATCTCCATTCATTTTAAAGTTAAGATCCTTCTAAAAATAAAAACTTTTGTTATCAGCATCCCTGAGAGGTGAAATTAAAAGTATAAGTAAATGGAAGTTAGTCTGGGCAGAATTCACTGACAGCCCAAAAAGCAAATTAACATTTAGGATTTCCTACCTTTTTCTTTTAAGCAAATAAGAATAACAAGGCAATTTTCTCAAAAGCCCCAAGCATGTTTTAAGAATTTTATTTTACCCACCTTTCCTACTCCCTGACCCCAGTTCTGTATTGTCAAACAGAAATAGGAAACATTTCCAAATGAAAAATTATTCCAAGTGTGGTTTTAATCCAATAATCATTACCAGATTGAATTTCAAAGAATTATAAAGATTTTTGTTTTTATGTTTGAAAGAAAAAAATAAGTTGCATTTGAATAATATTTCAGTGGTTTTGTAAATAATATTTATGTTTAAATTTAAATACAAAGTGTGGATAATTTAAGGTAATAATTTCAGTAATTACAGAGTCCCCTTTTAGCTAAGTCTTAATCAGCATGGAAGAAGATCTTTTCGTGGCTTCATTTCATTTAGATGATGTCAGCAGATTCTGAGGCAGGAAAATAAATATATGTTCCTTTGATGTTTTTCTTGGGAAAGTTGGAAGTGTATCCTGTAGGGAAGATACATTTCTCCTTGCCTGCTTAATAGCCCCCAGAGACACAGGAAGTGACCCGTATAGCTCATATTTGATTATTATACAGCCACACAATTTTTAAATAATTCAGTGATTAATTTTATTAGTTAGAAAAGTTATAAGTATGGCCAAGATAAAATAATTTGTAAAAATCCTTGTCATTAACTACTTAAAGGTGGGGAAAAAAAGCTATTTATGACTTGAGCCATTTAGTTCTTTTTAAATAAAACTTACACTGATCAGATACTCTGCTACCGAAGTGGCCCTAACAATTCATGGACACAGTGTTTATCCTGTTATAGTCCAATTTACGTCTATGCTTGATTCTTAATAAACGTGCCTTCCTTACCAAACCCACTGAAAATTAAAATGATTTCAACTACGATGGTTACTAGGTTGAGCTGTATGGATGAATTTTCATAAAATTCCTTTTAAAAATCTTTTGTTCACCTACCTTAATAAAAAAATTCTAGTAAATAGTGTAATCTCTAAAGAAGAACATGTTTAGAATACCACATATGGCAAGCTAGCACTATCCGGAATTATCGGAGAAGGCAATGGCACCCCACTCCAGTACTCTTGCCTGGAAAATCTCATGGACAGAGGAGCCTGGTAGGCTGCAGTCCATGCTAAGGGTCGGACACGACTGAGCAATTTCACTTTCACTTTTCACTTTCATGCATTGGAGAAGGAAATGGCAACCCACTCCAATGTTCTTGCCTGGAGAATCCCAGGGATGGGGGAGCCTGGTGGGCTGCTGTCTATGGGGTCGCACAGAGTCAGACATGACTGAAGCGACTTAGCAGCAGCAGCAGCAGCAGCAGCAATCATCCAGTATGAAGACTACACCTCAAACTACCTACACTCTCAAAAAAATTTACAGATCAGGAACATTATTCATCATTATTTAGTATATCTAAGAAAAACACGTTATGTAATATGCTTAATTATCCCCATTTGAGGTTGTGACAGAACTCTTTATAAAATTTTTTACAAATATCTTAACTTGAGAGGAAATACATATTTTAAAAATATAAAACCTGTTGACTGATTGATTTCTTATGTGGGAGTCTGCATAAGAAATAACAGAGAATGAGATATTGGTCCTGCCAATAAGAGAGGGGAGGACTGTGATCGTGGGGACACTACCTGAGGGGACACTACCCAGCAGACTGAACTGATCACTTGTGAGAAGCAAGAGACCAGAAACCAAGAATGACTTCAGACTTGCCAGACTCTAGATTTGACTAGCCAAACAAAATGATTATATGAACAGAAATAGGGAAAATAGGAATTTGGGGATACTATAATGAGTTCAATTTTGAATCTTTTGAGTTTCGCTGAACCTCCAGGACAGGATATTTAGATGGAGATGGAAACAACTGATTGTTTAAATGTTGAGGCTGGGGAAATAGCTGTGGGAATCGTCTATACCCATATCTATCTCTGTATTTGCTGATTGAAAATAAGAAATGAACAATGAATAAGAGAATGATTACCTATAACCCTGCTATCCAGAAAAAATCAAATAATATTATTATAGTATAATAAGTAGTTCATTCTTCAGTCTTTCCAATACACACATATACATACATAAATGTGTTTTTTATCCACTCACCTGCAAGCATAACTATTCTGTTACACAACTTGTAAGCTAAGATGTTTTAGCATAACGTTGTTACAAATTCCTAGATTTGACATGTCACATTGTGACCAAATTGCAATAATAGTAGCTAGGAAAAAAGAATAATAGACTGGGAGAGCATCTGATTAGGTGCTGGTAAATGAGTCTTTTTTAGTATACTTTGTTTAAAAGAGGATTTGAATCCAAAGAAAAACCTATTCAAAAATACTGTATTTTAAGTCAACACATCAAATCAAAATTGTCTCACTGAATTCCTTCTGCCTTCCTAATGCTTGATCCTCTTCAGTCTGAGACATGATTACAGCCAAGTTAATTAGCATAATCAAATAACTGTTTGGCAAATCTTTTATTATGTTAAGAAAAAGAGCTTGCTCTAAGTTGGTCTACATCGCAATTATGGCAGTCCTGTTTGAACCTGTGATAATGGTTTTAGACATTAGAGCCTCAAATTGCTGAGTTTCAGAAGTCCCAACCAAAACTGCAGTTCCCTGCAATGTCTTAATGCAGGCACACAAGAAGGGGGAAAAAATTACTCAGGGAAGAAAATTATATATAAATCTAAAGTATGAAAAGCATTGCCTTAATCTGTGCTTCAATAACATAGTATAAAGCTACAAAGAACAGTGGGTCTGTGCCTCTCAAGTCTCCAGTGGGAAAAACATCCAAAAGTTCACAGAGCTCAATTGTTTTTCCAAAATGCCTGATTAGGAAAATCAATTAACTAGGCATAATGGGCCCTGTGGTGAACTGCTTCATTTCGTTGGACTAAAAAGAAAAACTGTGAAAATGCAACTTTTCCTCTTGCTGTGCCCTTCCACAAAGCTACGATGAATAGGAAGATGCCTTACAGTGTCTCAGCCTGGTTTACTCTCAGCTACCAGTTATGACATCTCAAACTCTTTCTCACAGAATTCTGATTTTTATGTAAAATCTGAGCAGGTTTTTACTTTTTAAGATCAACACTGTGTGTTAGGATCCTGGTCTCCCAAGACTAGCTTTTAAATAGAATTTAATCCCTTCAAGTTATCCTTTCTGTAGAGATCTGGAAAATAAATAGACCTAAATCTTCCTCTCTTTGGTTTCATTTTTCATACTAATAGTGGGTGACAGGGCACGCAGCAACAAGGGCCAAAACAAGTGCAAATCATAAAGTTTCCAGAAATTTTCCAACTTTGTCTTGATGATTATCCCATATTCTGAGAGTCTTGCTGATATCTGTCTCTCCAGAGCATAAAGTTAATCAAATTTTGCTTTTCTTCAATCCCTGGATTTCTCTAGATGATAAAGAGTATTTCATTATTTCAGATTGGTTCAGCATAAAGGCCTGACAAAACCTACTGGTGTGAGAAGAGATGTGCATCCATAGGAAATTTATATAAGCCTGATTTTATGAGAGTGATTTGCATTTCTGGAGATTACCACACTCTCTCATCAGATAAGTGTGCCTGCTACTCTCTAAATCTGAGGTCGTGGTAGGGTTGTTTTCTCACCATGAAAGTCTGAACTATCTAAGCAGAAACTACAGGCTGGAGTTCTCTGATGCTGCTTGGACCCCAATCCTCTTTCCATCAGATTACTGCCTGAGTGAGTTAATCTCTCTCTGCCTTCAGGTCTCTTCTATGAAAAGAGAGATCATATTACCTGCCTGATAGGGATACAGTGAGAATTCAATACATTTAAGAGATAAAATGGCCCACAACTGTGCCTTTCACATTGCAAGCACTGGTAATTACTATCATTGTGAGGATTTATTTTGTAATGAAGTTGGTTAGGCCTACACTGGCATTGTGGTACAGAATTGTGTCCCCCACAAAGTTTGTGTATTGAAGTCCTAACCCTCAGAACCTCAGAATGTGCCTGTATTTGGAGATAGGGTCTTTAAAGAGATGAGCTAGAATGAGGTTGTTAGGGTAGACTTTAATCCAATATGACTGATATCCTTCGAGAAGAAAAGGTTAGAGCACAGACGCAAAAGGAGGGCCCTGTGAGGACACTGGGAGAAGATGGACATCTACTAGGTAAGGAGCGAGAGACCTCAGGAGAAACCAGCCCTGCCAGCACTTGGATCTCCAACTTCTGACTTTAGAATAGTGAGAAAATAAATGTCTCTTATTTGGAACACCAGACAAAACCAGAGGCACTTTGTTCAGCAGCCCTAGGAGATGTACAAATGGACTTTTAAAATTGAAGTTTTCTAATAAAAGTCCTTGTTTGTGGGCTCTCTTAAAAGGCAAAAGATCTGACAAGGGTAGACTTCCCTCAGCTACATGGAAACAACAGCTGGCAGTTGGATGATCGAGTTCTTTTTTGCCGTTCTTTTTAGAGAGAGAATGGATTATCCAGTTGACCATGAGGCCACCATCTCTCATTTGCTCACATCCAATCCACTAGCTCCATTGGTATGAAGGCACCAGATCTAAAGGTCTGGGCTTCCAGGTGGCTCAGATGGTAAAGAATCTGCCCATAGTGCTGGAGACCCAGGTTCAATCCTTGCGTCCACAAGATCTCCTGGAGTAGGGAATGGCAACCCACTCCAGTGTTCTTACCTGAAGAACTCTGAGGACAGAGCAGTTTGGCAGGCTATAGTCCACAGGGTTGCAGAGTCGGACACGACAGAGCAACTGACACACTTTCACTCTTTCTAAAGGTCCAGTTCAATTTCGGTAATTATTACATTGGTTCTATTTTTCCAAATTTAACTAGATAATCCCTGGTGTAGGAAAAGACTTTCTCCTATAAACAATAAATGCTGGAGAGGGTGCAGAGAAAGGGGAACGCTCTTACACTGTTGTGGGAATGCAAACTAGTACAGCCACTATGGAGAACAGTGTGGAGATTCCTTTAAAAATTGCCAATAGAACTGCCTTATGACCCAGCAATTCCACTGCTGGGCATACACACTGAGGAAACCAGAATTGAAAGAGACACATGTACCCCAGTGTTCACTGCAACACTATTTACAATAGCCAGGACATGGAAGCAACCTAGATGTCCATCGGCAGATGAATGGATAAGAAAGCTGTGGTACATATACACAGTGGAATATTACTTAGCTCTTAAAAAGAATGCATTTGAATCAGAATCAGTTCTAATGAGGTGGATGAAACTGGAGCCGATTATACAGAGTGAAGTAAGCCAGAAAGAAAAACACCAATACAGTATACTAAAGCATATATATGGAATTTAGAAAGATGCTAATGATGACCCTATATACAAGACAGCAAAAGAGACACAGATATAAAGAACAGACTTTTGGACTCTGTGAGAGAAGGTGAGGGTGGGATAATTTGAGAGAATAGCATTGAAATATGTATATTATCATATGTGAAATAGATCACCAGTCCATGTTCAATGCATGAGGCAGGGTGCTCAGGGCTGGTACACTGGGATGACCCTGAGATTGGGATGGGGAGGGAGGTGGGAGGGTGATTCAGGATGGGTAACACATGTACTCTCATGGCTAATTCATGTCAATATATGGCAAAACCCACTACAATATTGTAAAGTAATTAGCCTCCAATTAAAATAAATAAATATTTTTTGAAAAGACTTTCTCCTAACCTGATATCCATGGAAAACCTTCACAGGGATGATAGCATACTATTGGTGACTTTAGAGTTGATTATGAGTAGTTACTTCTGTAATTTTGTTTCTTTCTCTTCTAAACATTATGGGCAATAAAAAACACATTTTATATTGTGTGTGTGTGTGTGTGTGTGTGTGTGTTGTGACTACATATTTGAGAATTGCTTTCAACAGGACAGAAAACATTTCTGTTTTAAAGCAATTTAGAATATCATGAAGCCATAGCCTCATTTCCCTGATTCTAGCTGGGAACTAATCCACTTTTCCACACGTAACATATTGCCACCTTATTCTGAAAAGCGCCCATCATTTCTACGACACCAGTGGAAGGCCCTGGGTGGCGTGGCAGCCAGCGAGGCTCTGCTGAGCGCCCTGTGATGAAGACAAGACCTGCTCGGAGGCATTCCTTTTCGTGGGTTGCCATTACCACTAGAAGTATGGTTCATGTCTGCTGCTGGCTGGTCAAAGACATAGTGTCAGTTTTTTAATAACAAGCTGTGAGCACTTGCAAGTCAAAGGAAGGGAGAAAGCGAAGCGTGCCCAATGGTATTTCAACAGGCACGCTCCAAAGGTTAACATTGCCTAATTAATGAGAGCACCAAGTGGAGCCAAAAGCGTGAAGCTGCAAATGGCTAATAATGAGGGCTAGATAGATATACCCCACTTTCCGTGTATGTTCATAGGGCTGGCTGAAGAATGTAATTGAAGTAAATGGGGTTTTCTGCTTATTTCTTATTCTTTAATGCTAAGAGGGTGTTTTCTATTCTCTTTTCTTACCTCAAAGAACCTCAATTAATTATAGCAAGTTTTATACCCAATGGCAACCCTGCTAGAATCCTTGATGTAGAAGCCCTTGAAGGACATTTCCAGAAGGAGAGGGAGTCACACAGTCTTGTGCATATGTTCAGCCTACATTTATCTCTTTGCAGTTATAGCTGATGGACCCTAACTCTCTCTGGTGTTGGGGAGGTGGGAGGTGGGTTCTTGTTTCCAGCTCCTCATGCTTGTGAAAACCAAGGAGTTCCATTCTTTCTTTTAAATGCTTAAGTTCAAGTCATTTTTAACATACCATGACCCTTTAATGAAAAGAGCTGGTAAGATAGGATCTGCAAAAGCAAGACATTTTAGAAACAAGGGATTTTTTTTCCCCCATAGTCTTTGTTTTCCCAGTCTTGAATTAATCACAGCTGTCTTTCACCAGCAAAGGTTATTTTTATCTAGCATGCTTTAAATTAAAAAACAACAACAAAACAAAGGGAGCAATCTGATGTTCTTCAAGCTCCCATAACCTTCCACAGAATAGAGGGAAGCATTAGCTCTGGGCAGCTAAGAATGCAGCTTTTAATTATATCTTCCCTGTGTTTACATGAACTTTAGTTTGCATTTCAGAAGCCTTATGGAAGGATTCCTGTGGCTGACCCAGGAGTAGTGGGGAATTTCTCCATCAAGTGAGTATTGATGAGCTGCAAAGTTCAGTGAACAGGAAAATTCTGCTCCTTTTATTGCCAATGTGACAGGTTACTTTATTACCATGCCTTTCACAGCAATTTAACAGTTACCCTGGTAACGGATTCGGTGAGGTAATGGGATCACAGGCATGAGAGCCAGGCAGGCTGGCCTCGGAGCAGCCATCTGCTGGCTGCTGTTCCAAAGGCTGTCTTCCTGGAAGAACCCTGACAATCGCAGGGGCCCGCGTGGCAATGAGGCAGGTGAAACCGCAGGCCTGCCCTAGTTAGTTGTACTCTGGTGATTTGTCTTTCTAATTCTATTGAAATAATAATCAGGATTTGTTTCTGATTAATTAACTAACCTTTTGGTAAAAAGATTAGATAACGAAATTGCTGCCTATTCAGAGATAATGAGATTTTTATTACTCTGTCAAAAGAAAAAAAGTACATTTATGTGTCACCAGCCGCTGTGTCAAGAGGAGGGGAAAAAAAAAAGATCTAAATCTTTGTTGGATATGTGTATTTCTCAATAGAGGAAGGGTGAGCATCATTTGCCAGGAACGGTCTTACTGGAAGCCTATAGGAAGAGCTTCTAAAACCGCAAACAAAGTAATAAACACATTTAGGCCAATAGGCTTTGGGGGAGGGTGCTAATTTGTTTTAAAATGTCTCCTAATGGAAGAGAAATGCTCGGGAGTCTCAGAAACTTGCTTGTACTATGTGGGTGTATTTATGTAAGTGTGAGAGTGTGAAGAAAGCAGTAAAATCTCCTTGCGAGGCTTTAAAATGACATCTGTAGACAGGCTGCTTTCCCCCTGCTCTGAGATATGTCTCCGGCTTGCAGTACATTTGTCTTCTGGCAGGAGTTGTGCTTGGACAATGGGAAGGGGAAATCAGCCGAGCTTAGCAGGCTGGGAGGTCACCTGTGACTGTCACAGGTAGGCTGCGTTAGGAAATGAATTATTCTAACTGTCTGAGTAAAAAGGGAAGCAGCCCTTCTCCCTACTTCACTCTAAGACACACAGCCAGTCGATTTAACCTTTTCTCCTAAGAAGTCACAGCTAAGTCCTTTGTTAGAAGAGACTTTCATTTTCTCACTCCTCTGTGGCTTCTTCAGCGTTGTGATATGAAAAAAAAAAAAAAAAATCAACCAACCCAGGAAAAGTGTTTCCCTCAGAGAAAGAAACGCCAAATGAGCCAAACGGGCTGCGTGCGGCAGTCAGCATCACAGGGAACAAAGCACAGTGTATTTCCAAATAGAATTTCACAGAGCTTCAATATTGTTTTAATTGCTAAAACCTGAGGAGGAAACAGCGCGTGTCTCTTCCCGACGCTGTAAGACCGAGGAGCGGGGAGGAGGGCCAAGCAGCGGGCTGGGACCCAGCTGAGCATTTTGTTCAAGTGTCTTTGTGTCACTGCCTTTTCACATTCAATGAGACACTTATGTTTCCTGTGACATCCTGTGGCCTTGGCTGCCTCAGTTTGTGTGTGTGTGAACATGAAAAGATTTCAAGTTCTAAAAATGGAAATTTCTGTTCTAAATTTCATATGGTTCACAGACAAGTTGAAACAGATGAGTGGAAAAAAAAGAGTAAAGGGGATCAGATGTACACGTTCCAGGGCCTACTTCCACTTCTCTGCCCTGGGTTTCCCACTCTCCATCCCTCCTTTATTCTAAGCTCCTCCTGCACCTCAGTTGCCAGCTAACGGGCTCCATTTCAGATACGAGATGCTTGACAAAGAAAGAGAAATAAGACGTTAGACAGGAGAACGCTGCTTTCTGAGTGGGGGTTTCTGATAGTTCATTGCCAATAGCTTTTTACAGGAACTTGATCTTGTTGGCGCGTACCAATTGAAGGGAAAGAATGGGGTAGGGGCGGGGAACCTTTGTCTTCAAACTCCTGGTGAAATATAGGGTTAATATTAACAATTATTATTAAAATTAGCCAAACGTTCTTAAATGATCTTTGTATAGAAGAATAAGTATAGTTTTCCCTTTGGCAGACAATGACATCTGCAGCTCTACATTTTCCTGAAATGACTACACTTAAAAACATTACTTCATTTTCATGGTATTTCTTTTGTGCCTAGGAGCAACCCTGTAATTGTTCACTTCAATTACAACATTACTATTTTAAACTGAAACCCATTTTATCTGCATGCCAGTTTTTTATTTGTTTTACCAACTATATCTATTTCCATTACTGCAAGGCTGATGGTTTGTCTCAAGAGGAAATCAAATCCATTAATTCAGAAATTTCAAGCCCGACTAGCTCTGCCATAAGCAGCATTTCTTATGCTAATAGCAAATGTGCTGAGACTGAAAGGAACTGACGTGGCCCTGTTTTTTATCATAACTTAAGCATTTATGTAAGAAGGCAAATCTAATAGTACTAGGAAACTGTAAGTGTTATTATATATAATTCACTTTCCTGAGATCTGGACAGGGCTCTGGTTTGTGTAGCCATGGTTTAAACCAGACTGCCATGAGACTTTAGCTCACCTGACTTTTCCTATTTAGCCAACATGTGGCTTCACAACAGATACATCTAGCTTGAAACTAGAATTGTATGTGCGTTTTTGTTATTTTTCA
Organism: Aepyceros melampus; assembly: GCA_006408695.1. NCBI lineage: Eukaryota > Metazoa > Chordata > Mammalia > Artiodactyla > Bovidae > Aepyceros > Aepyceros melampus. Next base: position 162,958 of record SJXQ01004753.1, read on the forward strand.
TTCTCAACTTTTTTCTTTCCTCCTTGAAAAGGGAGACTTTTGTCAATGCAGCAAAAAAATAATTTTGTATTCAGGTGATGTCTGAAACTTATCCCTGTAGCAGCACTAGCCTGAGACAAACCTGGCCCCATTCTGCTTCATTTTTAATGCACAATGTTTGGGTCCTATCGCATGGTTTGTGTTCAGTTAGATAGCTTGACTCGATAAAATCTGACTCTGACCCAGAAAAAGAGAGAGAGAGAGAGATTGCTCCTGACTCCTGCTTAAGCTTTTGAGGCACTGTGACCTGTTTATGTCAATGGTAAAGTGTAAGAGATTACTATCACAGAACCACATCATCTTCTGGGATCTAAAAAGTACAGAAAGCTCTCGAGGACCCTGGCCTGCCTTTGTTACCACAAAGCCCTTCAGTGCTGTAAATCAGCTCTCATTGGGAGCTCTTATACACCAGCCGTCACCGATAAGCTTGGGAGAAGAAGACAAGGCTTTTAGGAACTGCTGAACCATGAAGCTGACCTGCTTAGGGTTTTGTTGTAGGCTATTACATCCAGGATGGCCGTTTGAAGATGATTCTGCTTTCTTCTTCCTTTGGCCTGGTTAAGCAACTCTACCCCAGCTCATTATTTGGCTGATTAAAAAAATAAGAAACAGAGCAACCTGCTGTTTGAGAATACTACCTTCACACATCAATTTTAATGAGTGACTTATGCTGACGTAGTTTATGAGCTCAAGCAACTTGACACTCATTTTGCAGCTAAGAAAAGATTTACTAACTGTACATACTGCTCTGCTTTTGTTGGCATGGGTACCATGATTCTTTTCTCCAAAAACAAACCCAAAATCTTTTGTAAACATGCATTATTTGGTTAACACATTGTAAATGGATACCCGTTGTGCAGCACAAGCGCTCTTCACTATTATGTAAACAATTATTCACTGAAAGGCTTGCTTTAAATTGTAAATGAATATATTTCAGCTATAATGTTGCTTTCAGATCTGCCCAGTGGTATAAATCTGGTCATTTGTTTTTTTGCACTCTGTCTATTACTAACCAGTTAGAAATGTGCTGATTATTTGCACAAGCCTTTCACACTGCGAGTGCAGTTAAATTGCTGTTTTATTTTTCCTGTGTTTGATGAGTGTTAACAAGAGCGCCATTTGAGGAAACCCAAACAAAATATAGCTCTTTAATTGGGGCTGGGGGTGTTTGGGAAAAGCCACCTGGTGAGTACTTCTACTGTTTAATGTTTAGAAGTTCACCCACCCCACGATAGGACTATGGCAAGATTAATTAAACAGATTGACAAAAATTCAGTGCCTTGCTCAGGCAACACAAATAGCTTGAAAGATGCTGCGTCCAGTTTTGGGGAAGTAGATTACTTGGTACAGTATCTAATCCCAACTCTCTCTTTTCAATTCCTGCATCGCCTCGCAACTCTGCATTTTGGTTAGGTGATTTGCATTCTATATCCCTCAAAGAAAGCACAATTTGAAGAGAAAATGATGTGGTGCTTTCGTTGGGCACATGCCTTGACTTTGAAGCATCTGCCCAGGGCCTAATGAAAGTTCCAGCTGACTCAGAGAGCTTTGTCTTCTTTTTTTTTCCTAAACAGTCAATGATTCATTTTTAAAGTTCCCCCCACCCCTTGCAGTTTAATGGCATTCCAGTACTGTGCTGATCTGCAAAGCACTATAGACAAAAATATGATGACCTCAGATGGTCTCCTTATTGTGAACCGGAACAATCATTATAAGTTTAGCTCCATTTGTTGCAGGAAGGGGGACCTCTTCCAGGGCCCAAGAGTGGGCTCTTTTCTAACACTCAGAAATGAATAGTCTGTGGAGACACGCATGCTGACAAAGCAACAGACTTTATTGGAAAGGGAAGTCTGGGCAGAGAGCAGTGGGATATGGTGACGCAGGAGAACTCTGCAGCAAGGCTCACAGCCTTAGCTTTTAGGGTAGTGGGGTTATATTCTGAATTGTCTCTGAACTAGTCATCCTGCTTGTGCCCAAATTTGATCTGACTCAGGGTTCTTCCTGGTGGTGTGTTCATATCTCAGTCAGGACCAGCACAAAGGTTTCTGGGAGGTTGTGGGCTGGCATCTCCTCCTTCCTTTTGTCCCCTCCCAAATTCTTCTGACTGGCAGTAGCTTGTTAGTTTCATGTTCCTTATCGGGACCTCCCATTGTAAGATAACTGCAAGCAGTTATTATGCATGGCCAGGGTGAACAGTTTAGGACAATGCTTTCCTAACATGTTGATAGAACTACAAAACTATCGGCATTGCCTTAGGTAGTACTGATCTTAAATCAAGCAGGATAATGGAAAATGTGCCAGGTTCTATCCCTGGATTTGTCCCTACCTAGCTCAGTGACTTTGGATACTCATTGTAACTTCTGTGAACCTTCTCTATGGCATGGTAGGGCAGCATAAGTGAGAGTGAAAGTCGTTCAGTTGTGTCCGACTCTTTGCAGGCCCATAGACTATACAGTCCATGGAATCATTCTCCAGGCCAGAATACTGGAGTGGGTAGCCTTTCCCTTCTCCAGGGGATCTTCCCAACCCAGGGATCAAACCCAGGTCTCCCTCTGTGCAGGCAGATTCTTTACCAGCTGAGCCATAAGGGAAACATAACATGATCACTACTGTTCTTCCAAAACATAATTCTAACTGCCTTGCTGGGATGTCTGGGATACATAATTCTAACTGCCTTGCTGCATCCATAATTTTAAATATGAGGGAGACTCAATAGTCAAAATATATGGTATTTATTAGATATAAATATGAGTCTCTATTTCCATTTTGAACATTAAAAAGGAAATCTGTGGTTTCCTTGTTACTTCAAATTTCATAGAGCTTACGTAAAATAAGTACACTTTCTTTTATATGCATTCTTCAAAGCCATAATTGCCACATGAGCCATATATTTTAGGTCTAAATTAGTTTGTGCTTGTATTCTAACTGCCTTGCTGGGATGTCTGGGATACATAATTCTAACTGCCTTGCTGCATCCATAATTTTAAATATGAGGGAGACTCAATAGTCAAAATATATGGTATTTATTAGATATAAATATGAGTCTCTATTTCCATTTTGAACATTAAAAAGGAAATCTGTGGTTTCCTTGTTACTTCAAATTTCATAGAGCTTACGTAAAATAAGTACACTTTCTTTTATATGCATTCTTCAAAGCCATAATTGCCACATGAGCCATATATTTTAGGTCTAAATTAGTTTGTGCTTGTATTCTTTTCAATTTCATTAATAAAATTTCTTCTATTTTGATTAGAATTCAAGCTACCTTTTTCTTCCTGACATCCTATTTATTCAGATATTCAATTTTACATATTAAATTCAATTTAGATAAAAGAATGAAAGTAATGTGCACATCAATATATACCTGTGAAAATAAAGATAAGAGGCTCCAACATCTGAACTTTCTCTTCTCTAGATATTGATTCAAGTTATCACTCATGGCAAATTGGAAACATAAGACTTGAGTACAAAAAGCCCATTTAAGAATCATTATTATCAGCTTTATTATAATGGCAAATACAGGATTTACTGTGTTCTTTGCTGTGCTAAACGCAATTTTCTAAATAAGAAATAGGCGAGCGCCTGTAGCATTTCTCTTACCATCACTATGTGCTCTATGTACATATCCACAAAGGTTATGGGGTGATTTTTGAATGTTTTAGTTAGAAAAATACTTTGAAATTTTTTAAAGTGTATAATTTTTAGTTAGTCCTGAATCCTGATACTTGGTTCATTTTAAAATTTAGATGTCAGACCAAATTCAAGTAATAGCAATGCCTCTTTTCGTCAGCTTTCCCATCTGCCATGCCTTTTATTCAGTGCTCCCTAGAAAAAAAATAGATATTTCATTACATTTTACTCTTTTCTTGTCCACCTTTTTTTTTAACTTTTTACTTTACAATATTGTATTGGTTTTGCCATACATCAACATGAATCCACCACAAGTATACACATGTTTCCCATCCTGAACCCCCCTCACACCTCCCTCCACGTACCATCCCTCTGGATCATCCCAATGCACCAGCCCCAAGCATCCTGTATCCTGCATCAAACCTGGACTGGCGATTCATTTCACATATGATATCATACAGGTTTCAATGGCATTCTCCCAAATCATCCCACCCTCACCCTCGCCCACAGAGTCCAAAAGACTGTTCTATACATCTGTGTCTCTTTTGCTGTCTCGCATACAGGGTTATCATTACCATCTTTCTAAATTCCATATATATGTGTTAGTATACTGTATTGGTGTTTTTCTTTCTGGCTTAATTTACTCTGTATAATTGGCTCCAGTTTCATCCACCTCATTAGAACTGATTCAAATGTATTCTTTTTAATGGCTGAGTAATACTCCATTGTGTATATGTACCACAGCTTTCTTATCCATTCATCTGCCGATGGACATCTTTCATAATTAGTAGGTGAGTTTTATCCTCAAATCAAGATTTTTAACTTTGTGAATGTTAATGTTTTGGCCTAGGTAATCTGTTGTTATAGAAGACTGTCCTGTGTATTGTAGGCTGTTAGACAGCATTGCCTGGATTCTACCACTAAATACCAATAGTACCTTCCTCCCAGGTATGATAACCAGAAAAGTCTCCATGTGTTGCCAAATGTCCTATGATTGGGGCAATCACTATTTGTTGAGAAGTGCTGTCTTAAATTGGTGATCTTTAACCAGAATTTTTTGGAGATGTTAAATAATCAAACTATTTTGTTTGTTCAAGGGAATGCTGATGAGCCATAAGAGGGAAGCACTGCTGAAATGATAAACAAAATCCCGACCTATGATTATACTCTGTTAATAAGGTTCTCACTTCTGTGCCCCTTTCTTTTCTGATGTAACAGCTATTCATGTGTGCTCAGTCGTGTCCAACTCTGCAACCCTGTGGACTGTAGCCCTCCAGGCTCCACTGTCCATGAGATTTCCCAGGCAAGATTACTGGAGTGGGTTGCCATTTCCTCCTCCAGGGGATCTTCCCTGATTCAGGGATCAAACCTGCATCTCCTGTGTCTACCTGCATTGGTAGGTGGATTTTTTTTTTTTTAACCACAGAGCCACTCAAGAAGCCCAGCTTTAGTGAATTTTCTTCCCCTGTACTTAGTCCCCAAATGAATGAAACTACTGGAAGTTCTGTGTCAGTAACTGACTTGTTGAAATAGATGAGATGTCAGTCACAGTCACCATCCCCAAAGCAAGATCCCTTCAGACTCCACATTCTATTCATATGGAAATAGAATCAACTGATAGCCTACTTGTTTTCACTATCAACAAAACACCTCAAGCTCCAGTGTTACAGCAAGGCTAGGCTGGAAAACCTAGTGATGTAAACCACATCACACATCTCCTATTATTGACCCTGAGACTTATCTGTGAAGATTTGTAGGGGAATATAATATAAGGAAAATAGATACTCTTCTAGACAGATCATATGAGCTGTTTCAATTTTCATAGTTTAAGCCTGCTTTTAATTATGAAGCACTGATATATTCGTTGATGTGAAAGAATGTCATTGTGAGCTGAGGTCTTCTGCTGTTTCAATATTGTAAGATTAGATTTAATGATGTCCAAAATAAACACACAAAAGTGTGGACTGTATGCATTTGTGTGTGTGTGTGTGTGTGTGTGTGTGTGAACTGTAATCAAAACATTAATGGACTTCAAGCACTACTTGGTTAATAATAAAGAAGCAGCAAGTATTGTTCTCTCTGTCATAAGGGGCAAGTGTCAGTTGCCATTATCCCTATATGTGCTTATAGTTTACTTTTAACAGTTGTATTGAGGTTAAGTTCACATACCACAAAACTCATCCTTTTACATGGTGTAATTGAGCAGATTTTAGTATATTCACAAAGTTGTACATCAATCATTCCTCATTACAGGATATTTTCACCTCCCCAAAATGAAAGTTCATATTCACAAACAGTTGATTTCCATTTCCCACTCTCCTGAGCTCCTGGCAACCATTGATGTATGTTCTGTACCTATGGATTTCCCTATTCTGGACAGTTTGTATTAATGGAATCATACAACATGTATGTATTATACATTTATACAGTGCACTACCACATGTAACTAACAAATTGTTTTCCTTCTCATCAGCAATGTACTAGAATTCTATTTTTCCCACATCCTCTCCAACAATTATTTTCTATTTTCCCTTTTTTCTTTATTATAACCATGCTAATAGGTATGAAGTGGTTCCTCATTGTGATTTGTGTTTGCATTATCTTTATATCTAATGATGGGCTTCCCTGGTGACTCAGAGATTCTGCCTGCCAAGGCAGGAGACAAGTGTTAGATCCCTGGGTGAGGAAGATCCCTGGAAAGGCAACCGACTCCAGTATTCTTGCCTGGGAAATTCCATGAACAGAGGAACCCGGTGGGTTTCCATGGGGTCACGAAGAGTTGAACACGACTGACTGACCGAACTTGAACATGATATCTAATGATATTGATCATCTTTTCCTGTGCTTAATGGCTATTTGTATATCTTGTTTATGGGAATGTTTATTCAAATACATTGCCCATTTTTAATGTTTTTATTCATTTTACTGTTGAATTGTACAAGTTCTATATATATTCTGGATAATATATGCTTATCAGATAAAATATTTTTATCTGATAAATCTGAAAATATTTTTCCCATTCTGTGAGTTGCCTTTTCACTTCCTTGATAGTTCTTTTGAAGAACATCTGTTATTTTAATTTTGATGATGTCCAATTAATTTTTGTATGTATTCTTTTCACTTTAAGTGTTACATTTTAAAAAGCATTGCCTTATTCGGTGGGTTTCCATGGGGTCACGAAGAGTTGAACACGACTGACTGACCGAACTTGAACATGATATCTAATGATATTGATCATCTTTTCCTGTGCTTAATGGCTATTTGTATATCTTGTTTATGGGAATGTTTATTCAAATACATTGCCCATTTTTAATGTTTTTATTCATTTTACTGTTGAATTGTACAAGTTCTATATATATTCTGGATAATATATGCTTATCAGATAAAATATTTTTATCTGATAAATCTGAAAATATTTTTCCCATTCTGTGAGTTGCCTTTTCACTTCCTTGATAGTTCTTTTGAAGAACATCTGTTATTTTAATTTTGATGATGTCCAATTAATTTTTGTATGTATTCTTTTCACTTTAAGGTTACATTTTAAAAAGCATTGCCTTATCCAAGATCATAGACTTACTCATATGTGTTTTTCCTAAGCATTTTATATTTTTGTCCCTCATATTTACATTTTTGATCCATTGTGAGATATATTTTGAATATGGTGGGAGATAAATATACAGCTTCATTTTTCTGCACATGGCTAGCCAGTTGTCCCAGCATCACTAGTTGAAAACACTATTATTTCTTCATTTTATTACCTTAGTCAAAAATTAATTCATAAATACAAAGATTTACCCATAGACTATCAATTCTGTTCTATTTATCTTGGCTCTGTTACATAGAACTATGCAGCTTTAATAAACTATTAACATTTTTATTAATATTATGTCTTGGACATTGGTATGTATGATAGTGTGGGCTGCTCTGTTAAAATACCATGGGCTGAGTGGCTTAACAGACAAAAAATCAAGATATCCAAAGATTCAGTGTCTGGTGGCCTCCTATTTTCTGACTTTTAGACAGACACCTTCTCTCTGTGTGCTCACCTAGCCTGTCCTTAGTGCCTGTGCATGGAGAGAGAAAGAGATCACCATTTTAAAAAATTGATTGATTTTTTAATTGAAAGATAATAACTTTACAGAATTTTGTTGTTTTCTGTCAAACATTAACATGAATCATCCATAGGCATACATGTCCCCTCCCTCTTGAACCTTGTCTTCTTGTTCTTGTAAAGGGACTAATCCTATCATGAGTGTTCTCCCCTTATGACCTCATTAAATCTAATTACCTTCCCAAGATCCCACCTGCAAATATCAGCACACACTTGGCGTTATGACTTCAGCATATAAATTTGAGGGGATACAAACATTGCAGTTCATAAAATTCTTATAAAATGAGAATATTAGTACCATACATCAATAGAGTTACTGTTAGAACAGAATAAGATGAAACATATATTAAAGTGCTTTGTAAATGTCCAAGTGTTACGGAAATCTTCATTGTTATTTTTAATTGTGATGGTTAGTCAACCTAAGCATATGTACTCATAGGAAAAAGTCCAGTTCCTTAGCTTTCTATTTAGTTCATTTATATTTCTATTTTCTGGTATAGTGTCCATACCAGAATTAGGACTGCACATTAGATGAACCACATACCCTACTTACATACATACAATTTTGTAATCCAGGGTATATCTCTTTATATCCTATGGAAATGAAATGAAAGTCACTCAGTCATGTCCAGCTCTTTGTGACCCGATGGACTGTAACCAACCGGGCTCATCTGTCCATAGAGTTCTCCAGGCAAGAATACTGGAGTGGATAGCCATTCTCTTGTATTATTATCATCGTAAGGAGTAATATTAGTCTACTTTCATCAACAACAAATGAATTAGAGGATAAACTCAATGCACCATCAACAGTATGAGTACCTGGTCCATGAATACTGCAAGAGCTTTACTTTCAAAATGAACATTCATTAACCTTGAATTATCTATTCACACTTTATAGATTCCCGATGCAAGACTTGAATATTTCATATCAATTTCTTAAACAGTCCATAAATGAGCAAATTTCTAAGCAGTTGCTACTAAATCACTTTCAATATTAAAACACTTTTCCCAATATATATAATACAACTGTGGAGAGGTAAATATGTTCATGAAGCATGCTAGTTACTCAACTGTGTAACTTCTGATAACATTATCTGTTATAAGAAGAACATTATCTGTTATAAGAACACTATTGTAAACAGAATAGTAGTCAGTTCTGTTTATTATTTTTACAGTCAATATATTCTCTATGTTGTGAAATAGAATATAGCAAGAATGTGATCTAGTAGCTTTATAGCATTGTTTGTTTTTGCTATAGACTACTCTACTAAAATATAACTTCAAAGCCAAGAGATAATGTTTTCTGGTTCTGATAAACCCAAACTGACAACAGAAGTTGAGTCGTGAGCAAGTAGTAAACTCTCCCTGAGAGAATATCAGAATAATACCACTAACTTCACATCTTTCTCCATTTTATAATAAAAATAAACACTGAACATATCTTTAGGTACAATGCTGGATTGCAATCTTAAATAAAACATGGTATCCATACCTGAGAGGTGATGGTATATGTGCTCTTTGCTTAGTAAAAAAAAGAATATGTGCACTCGTGGCTGATTCATGTCAATGTATAGCAAAACGAATACAGTATTGTAAAGCAAAACAAACTAAAAAATAAAAAATTAATTAAAGAAAAAAAAAGAAAATGTACAAAACTATTTTGCTGCTTATAAATAATATGCAAAATCTTTTCCATTATCTGGAAATGATAAATCAACCTCTGCAGCTCATAATCAAAAATTCAGATTCTTGTCTTTAGACTCTAAATAGATAACCTATTGTTTTTAATAATCTTTCTAAGTTCAATTCCACTGATTTTTATAAGTTTTATGCAGCAAGGTGTAACTCTATATACAGTCCATACAACAATATTTTGTGCCAAACTTTGTTTTGGGAAAAACGTTTTATGACAACTGAAAAATAAAATACATAAATGATAATCCACAGTGTGTGTGCATGCGTGCACACACACACACGCACACGCACACACACATAGTGGTTTAGTCACTGCATCTTGTCAGGCTCTTGCAATCCCATGGACTGTCGCCTTCCAGGCCCCTCTGTCCATGGGATTTTCCAGGCAAGAATACTGGATTGGATTGTCATTTCCTTCTCCAAGGAATCTTCCTGACCCAGGAATAGAACCTGAGTCTCCTGCATTGCAGGTGGATTCTTTACTGACAGAGCTAGAAGGGAAGCCATATATATACACACATACACTATGTGTATTTGAGCAACTGCTGTACTCCCGGAGTTCCAAAGCTTGTGTAAGGGTTTAGGGGCAGCAGATAAAGGATTCTGAAAGAGCAATTGCTTCAAAGGTTGCCTAATACAGACCAGAAACTGTTTTTATAGATTGTAAGTCTTTACAAAACTGAACATTTTCAGGTTCTTCCTCAGGAAATGACAAGAACAAAATAGTATTGATTAATGACCACTCAAAAGTCTCAGAATCCAGAGCTCTGAGATTGGAAAGGCAAAAATCTGTTATTCAGAAACATTAAAAGTGAATATTATATTTTGATCCATATACATAGGCTTGTATATGGGTAAATGGAAACATAATGGGTGAGAGATCTTAACAAGCAATATTGACCTACAAGAATTAGTTCTTTTGTAAATTCCTTTAAAAAGTGTTACTGAAACTGGGCATCAAGGGAGGGATTGATTGCATATGTTGACCATTTTCCTTTAAAATATCTAAAGCGCCAGCTAAGTCAGTATTCTGTGAATTCAAATGCATTTAAAATAAAATAATACATTGGAATGAAATAACTATATATGTAAGCATAATATGTTTGTATATGTGCATACATATGCTTTCATTTCATATATGTATACATGTTTATATAAACACACATATGCAAAGCATGTACACATGTACATACATGTATGGCAAGTGTTTTTTTTTTAATAGCTATACATATGTATAGATAAAGTATTATCTGTAGTTATATATACTTACATCATTATGTCTATTCACTCATATACATGTATAGATATCACCTATAGACATCTGTATAGATATATATCTATATGACGTGCTGCATTTCATGGGGTCACAAAGAGTCGGACATGACTGAGTGGCTGAACTGAACTGAATATCTTATATATAATCAGAGCAACTTGTCACACTTACGAATTACAGGTAATAAAATAATCACATCCAAATCTCAATATTTCTCTATGTATTTGTGCTAAGTTCATTGTTTAAAGTATATTCACCATCACTGCATCTCTATTGCTTCAGTTGCTTCTGTTCCTTTCCTTTTTTATTTTGTATATATCTAGCAAATCTGTCTGACTTAACTTCACTCAGTGTGAGAATCTCTGAATCCATTCATGTTGCTGCAAATTGCATTATTATGTTCTTTTGTATACCTGAGTAATACTCTGTTGTATATACGTACCACATCCTCTTATCCATTCCTCCATTGATGGATATTTAGGTTGATTCCATTTCTTGGCTATTGTGCATAGTGCTGAAGTGAACATTGGAGTGCATGTCCTTTCAAATTATGTGTATTCCCAAATATATTCCCCGAGAGTAGGATTGATGGATCATGTGATAGCTCTATTTTTAGACTTTTAAGGACACTATATATTGTTCTCCATAGTGACTGTGCCAGTTTGCATTCCCACCAACAATGTAGGAGGGTTCCCTTTTCTCCATACTGTCTCCAGCTTTTAGAGTTGTAGAATTATTGATGATGGCCATTCTGACTGATATGAGTAATAGATACCTCATTGTAGTTTTGAGAATGGGAAAGACTGGAACTCTCTTCAAGAAAATTGGAGATACCATGGGAACATTTCTTGCAAAGATGGGCACAATAAAGGACAGAGATGGTAAGAATCTAATAGAAGCAGAAGATATTAAGAAGAGGTGGCAAGAATACACAGAAGAAGTATGCAGACCCTGCTAACCATGATGACATGATCACTCACCTAGAATCAGACATCCTGGACTGCAAAGTCAAATAGGTCTTAGGAAGCATCAGTACAAAGAAAGCTAGTGGAAGTGATGGAATTCCAGCTGAACTATTTCAAATCCTAAAAGATGATGCTGTTAAAGTGCCGCACTCAATATGCTAACAAATTTAGAAAACTCAGCAGTGGCCACGGGACTAGAAAAGGTCAGTTTTCATTCCAATCCCAAAGAAAGTCAATGCAAAGAATGCAAAGAATGTTCAAATTACTGCACAATTGTACTCATTTCACACTCTAGCAAAGTAATGCTGAATACTCTCCAAGCTAGACTTCAACAGTATGTGAACCAAGAAATTCCAGATGTTCAGGCTGGATTTAGAAAAGCAGAGGAACCAGAGATCACATTGTCAACATCTGTGGGATCATCGAAAAGGCAAGAGAGTTCCAGAAAAACATTTACCTCTGCTTTACTGAATACACCAAAGCCTTTGACTGTGTGGCTCATAATAAACTGTGGAAAATTCAAGAGATGGGAATGCTAGACCACCTTATCTGCCTCCTGAGAAACCTGTATGCAGGGAAAGAAGAAACAGTTACAACTGACCTGAAACAAATTGGGAAAGGAGTACATCAAGGCCGTATATTGTGACCCTGTTTATTTAACTTATATGCAGAGTACATCATGCTAAATTTCGGGCTGGATGAAGCACAAGCTGGAATAAAGATTGCTGGGAGAAATACCAATAACCTCAGATATGCAGGTGATACCACAGAAAGCAAAGAAGAACTAAAGAATCTCTTGATAAAAGTGAAAGAAGAGTGGAAAAGCTGGATTAAAACTCAACATTCAAAAAATTAACATCATGGCATCTAGTCCCATTACTTCATGGCAAATAGATGGAGAAACAATGGAAACAGTAAGAGATTTTGTTGTTTTTGGCTCCAAAATCACTGCAAATGGTAACTGTAGCCATGGAATTAAAAGATGCTTGCTCCCTGGTGGCTCAGAGGTTAAAGCGTCTGCCTCCAATGCGGGAGACCTGGGTTCGATCCCTGGGTCGGGAAGATCCCTGGAGAAGGAAATGGCAACCCACTCCAGTATTCTCGCTTGGAGAATCTCACGGACTGAGGAGCCTGGTGGGCTGCAGTCCATGGAGTCACAAAGAGTCAGACACGACTGAGTGACTTTACTTACTTACTTTACTTTGCTCCTTGGAAGAAAAGCAATGACCATCGTAGGCAGTGTAGACAGCTGTGGTCCATGTGATCAGATTGGCTAGTTGTCTGTGATTGTGGTTTCAGTGTGTCTGCCCTCTGATGCCCTCTCTTAGCACCTACCATCTTACTTGGGTTTCTCTTACATTGGACGTGAGATATCTCTTCACAGCTGCTCCAGCAGAGTGCAGCTGCTGCTCCCTACCTTGGACATGGGAAGCTTCTCTTCACTGCCGCCCTTGACCTTGGACCTGGGGTAGCTCTTCTTGGCTGCTCCTGCACAGTCATGCAGCTGCCACTCCTGGGCTGTTGGGACCTGTAACACTGAAGATGCTGAAGTTGAACTGTTCTATGAAGACCTATAAGACCTTTTAGAACTAACACCCCAAAAGATGTCTTTTTCATTGTGGGGACTGGAATGCAAAAGTAGGAAGTCAAGGAATACCTGGAGTAACAGACAAATTTGGCCTTGGAGTACAGAATGAAGCAGGGCAAAGGCCAATAAAGTTTTGCCAAAGCACTGGTCATAGCAACCCCCTCTTTCAACAACACAAGAGAAGACTCTACACACGGACATCATCAGATGGTCGACACCAAAATCAGATTGATTATATTCTTTGCAGCCAAAGATGGAGAAGCTCTATACAGTCAGCAAAAACAAGACCAGGAGCTGACTGTGGCTCATATCATGAACTCCTTCTTGCCAAATTCAGACTTAAATTGAAGAAAGTGGGGAAAACCACTAGACCATTCAGGTATGATTTAATCAAAGCCCTTATGATTATAGTGAAAGTGAGAAATAGATTTAAGGGACTAGATCTGAGAGACAGAGTGTCTGATGAGCTATGGGTGGAGGTTTGTGATATTGTACAGGAGGCAGGGATCAAGACCATCCCCAAGAAAAATGAATGCAAAAAAAGCAAAATGGCTGTCTGAGGAGGCCTTACAAATAGCTGTGAAAAGAACAGAAGTGAAAAGCAAAGGAGAAAAGGGAAGGTATACCCATTTGAATGCAGAGTTCAAAAGAATAGCAAGAAGAGATAAGAAAGCCTTCCTCAGCAATGAATGCAAAGAAATAGAGGAAAACAAGAATAGGAAAGACTAGAGATATCTTCAAGAAAATTAGAGATATCAAGGGAACATTTCATGCAAAGATGGGCTCAGTAAAGGACAGAAATGGTATGGACCTAACAGAAGCAGAAGATATTAAGAAGAAGTGGCAAGAATGCACAGAAGAACTACACAAAAAGCTCTTCACAACCCAGATAATCACGATGGTGTAATCACTCACTTAGAACCAGATATCCTGGAATGTGAAGTCAAGTGGCCCTTAGGAAGTATCACTATGAATAAAGCTAGTGGAGGTGAAGGAATTCCAGTTGAGCTATTTCAAATCCTGAAAGATGATGCTGTGAAAGTGCTGCACTCAATATGCCAGCAANTCTATTTCTGCTTTATTGACTATGCCAAAGCCTTTGACTGTGTGGATCACAATAACCTGTGGAAAATTCTGAGAGAGATTGGAATACCAGACCACCTGACCTGCCTCTTGAGAAATCTGTACGCAGGTCAGGAAGCAACAGTTAAAACTGGGCATGGAACAACAGACTGGTTCCAAATGGAGAAAGGAGTATGTCAAGACTGTATATTGTCACCCTGCTTATTTAACTTATATGCTGAGTACATTATGAGAAATGCTGGGCTGGATGAAGCACAAGTTGGAATCAAGATTGCCAGGAGAAATATCAGTAACCTCAGATATGCTGATGACACCACCCTTATGGTAGAAAGTGACGAGGAACTAAAAAGCCTCTTGATGAAAGTGAAAGAGGACAGTGAAAAAGTTGGCTTAAAGCTCAACATTCAGAAAACGAAGATCATGGCATTTGGTCACATCACTTCATGGCAAATAGATGGGGAAACAGTGGAAACAGTGGCTGACTTTATTTTGGGGGACTCCAAAATCACTGCAGATGGTGATTGCAGCCATAAAATTAAAAAACTCTTACTCCTTGAAAGGAAAGTTATGACCAACATAGAAAGCATATTAAAAAGTGGAGACATTACTTTGCCAACAAAGGTCCATCTAGTCAAGGCTATGATTTTTCCAGTAGTCAGGTACGGATATGAGAGTTGAACTGTAAAGAGGGCTGAGCATCAAAGAATTGATGCTTTTGAACTGCAGTGTTGGAGAAGATTCTTGAGAGTTGCTTGGACTGCAAGGAGATCAGATCAGTCCATCCTAAGGGACATCAATCCTGGGTGTTCATTGGAAAGGCTGATGTTAAAACTGAAACTCCAGTATTTTGGCTACCTGATGTGAAGAGCTGACTCTTCACATCATTTGAAAAGACCCTGATGCTGGGAAACATTGAGGGCAGGAAGAGAAGGGGACAACAGAGGATGAGATGGTTGGATGACATCACCGACTTAATGGATATGAGTTTGTGTAAACTCCAGTAGTGGTGATGGACAGGGACTCCTGGCGTGCTGTGGTTCATGGAGTCACAAAGAGTCACACATGAGTGACCTAACTGAACTGAATGTATGGATTTGAGAGTTGGACCATTAGGAAAGCTGAGCACCGAGGAATTGATGCTTTTCAACTCTGGTGTTGTAGAAGACTCTTGAGAGTCCCTTGGATTGCAAGGAGATCAGACCATTCTATCCTAAAGGAATTCAGTCCTGAGTATTTATTCATTGGAAGGACTTATGCTGAACCTGAAACTCCAAAACTTTGGCCACCTGATGTGAAGAACTGACTCATTGAAAATAACCCTGATGCTGGACAAGATTGAGGGCAGGAGGAGAAGGGGACGACAGAGGATGAGATAGTTGGATGGCATCACTGACTCAATGGACATGAGTTTGAGCAACCTCCTGGTGTTGGTGATGGAAAGGGAAGCCTGGCCTGCTGCAGTTCATAGAGTCACAAATAATTAGACATGACTGAGCGAATGAACTGAACTGAAAGAATTAGTGGTGTTGAGTGTCTTTTTATGTACTTTAAAGCATCTGTATGGCTTCTCTTGATTAATGTTTCTGGAAGAGTAGGAGTGAGAACAGTAATATCAGTAAACCCTTCATTTCCCTATATGAAGTAGAGAAGTCCTTGCATTTTTTTAGAAGGAAGAGACCCATTCTGACCAAGAAAAAGTGAGGGGTGTGTACTAACTAACCTGAGTTCATACCAAAGGAAAAATTGAGTAACCATTTTTTATTACAAATATATTATTTTGAAAAGGCAATTACTTTATTCTATCCACATACCTGCTTTAGAAAGCAATGATAATCATGGCACATTATATTTTTGAGGTGTAATCATAATAAATGAAGCAGTTTAGATCATGTGAGACAAAGACTTTTGGTGACTGTTTATGCTATGTATTGCATTTTTATTTTCATCTTAATTTGAAAATAGCATTAAAGAAGGCATTAGAGACAAAATAACATCCCATCAGAATATTCTCAAGCTTCATCAAATGATTCTAGCTAAATTTTGTTTGTTTCTTTTTTTTAGAAATGCCTAAGAAATGAGAGTATCAATTGGCTCTCAGGTTAAAAATATGGTAAGGGAACTTAATAAGCCTCTCAGGATAAAATCAGTTGACCTCAGTGAAATTCTTCACCTTTGGTAGAAAGGTGAAAGAACATACTCTGTAGGATTCTTTCCATTAGAAGATTTATAATCTGATACAGAAACAAAATTGTAATAGAAAATAACAATAGCATTCCTTAACTACTTTGGATCTATTAAAACAAATACATCAAAAGAATGGAAAAGGATAGTATCAGGGTGATTACAGGAGTCTGATAAAAAAAAATGTGCTGTGCTTAGTAGCTTCAGCCATGTCCAACTCTTTGTGACACTATGGACTATACAGTCCATGGAACTCTCCAGGCCAGAATACTAGGGTGGGCACCCTTTCCCTTCTCCAGAGGATCTTCCCAACCCAGGGATAAAATCCAGGTGCCCCTCATTGCAGGGGTATGTCTGTGTCTTATTCCCTGGAACATGTGTTTGCAAAGCAACTGTACATAAAATAGGAAGATTGTCCTGGTGGGCCCAAAGTAATTACAAGGGTCCTTAAGTGTGGAAGTAGAAAACAGAAAAACAGCCGTTGTCAGAGTAATGAAATATGAAAATCACTCAAGTTTTCTGGCTTAAAAGATGGCAGGTGACCATGTGAAGCAGTTTGGGTAGCCTATTCCCATTTAACAGGGCAAGGAGTGAATTCTCTTGTAAAGACTCCAGAAGGAACATAGCTCTCCTAACACCTTGATTTTTGCCTACTAAGATTCATTTCAGACTTTAGACTTGCAGAACTATAAGATATTGTATTTATGTTATTTTAACCCACTAAGTTTATGGAAGTTTCTTACAGCAGCAATAGGAAATTAACATGCCATGTATTAGCAGAAAATAAAGAAATTTTAAGCCTCCTCTTTATATTTGTAAAAAGTAAATTGAAGACAAATTCATTTTTTAAATTTTATAGAAATTATAGAAATATATTTTAATAGATGATTTTAAGATAGAAAATATGAGAGGTGAATGAATATTTAACTGATCTTATAATAGATAAGAAATCTCTAAATGTGAAATCAGTTTTGACTATGTTAAATGCTTTTTTAATTAAAAATATCTTAAACTGTGTCAAAAACTAGATAGCAAGCTAGCAAAAAAAATACTTGGCAACAAATGTGAGAAAAGGGGACAATATATGTAATACACATTTGTATTAAATCACAATGAACCCTGTATTTGGGGAAATATATGAAACACATGAATGGATAACTGAAGTGAAGTGAAGTCGCTCAGTCGTGTCCGACTCTTTGCGATCCCATGGACTGTAGCCTACCGGGCTCCTCCGTCCATGGGATTCTCCAGGCAAGAGTACTGGAGTGGGTTGCCATTTCCTTCTCCAAGAGATCTTCCCAACCCAGGGATCGTAAAATACTTGGCAACAAATGTGAGAAAAGGGGACAATATATGTAATACACATTTGTATTAAATCACAATGAACCCTGTATTTGGGGAAATATATGAAACACATGAATGGATAACTGAAGTGAAGTGAAGTCGCTCAGTCGTGTCCGACTCTTTGCGATCCCATGGACTGTAGCCTACCGGGCTCCTCCGTCCATGGGATTCTCCAGGCAAGAGTACTGGAGTGGGTTGCCATTTCCTTCTCCAAGAGATCTTCCCAACCCAGGGATCGAACCCAGGTCTCTTGCATTGCAGGCAGATGCTTTAGAGAATAATAAACATTTTTAAAAGTTTGGCTTTAAAAAGTATGGGAATTAGGCCATATGACTTAGTGATTAAGAGCCTGAACTATAGAATCAGACTTTTTGCGCTGAAATTCAAGCTCTGTCATAAGATCTGTATGATCTAGCATATGTTACCTAACCTCTCTGTGTGTCAATTTATTCATCTATATATAAAGTAAGAGTAAACTCTTTTTTATAGGATTAATGTGAGTACTGTACAATGAATCTATGCAAAGGGTTAATTAAACTGCCTGGATCATGTAAACAATAAATGAAAAAACCTCTAGCTATTAGCTGTTATTAGTCAAGTGGATGCAATTAAAGTGATAATTTAAAGAAGGTACATAGTGTTGGAAAGGGGAGAAGAAATGCATTCCCATCTACTGGTTATAGGAATTTAATTGTTTCAGTCTTAGTGCAGATAAGCTGGAAATATGCATCAAATGTTTCAAAAATGAAAAAAAATTAATTAGGTCTTAATCATTAATATCATGTCTTTTTTAGTGGGTGAGTGATAAGCAGTCTCATACCCACGTAATGGTGTACACACATTTTACTAGGCTTTCCTTCTTGCACTTTGTAGATATTGCATTTTTTTTAACAAGTTGAAGTTTTATGGTAACCCTGCATTGAGCAAATTTGTTGGTGCCATTTGTCAAACAGTATTTGCTCACTTTGTATATTTGTGTTACATTTTTAATTCTCAACATCTTTTGATCTTTGTCATATTATATTTTTTATGGGGACCTATGATCATTGATGTTACTATTCTAATTATTTTGGGGTGTCACAAAACCTACCTGTAAGAAATGGCAAACAATAAGTGTTCTGTGTGTTCTGGCTGCTCTACCAGCTGGCCATTCCCCTGTCTCTTTACTTCTCCTCAGATCTATTTCCTGATATGCATAAATATTAAAATTAAGTCAGTTAATAATCTTACAATGATTCTAAGTGTTCAAGTCAAAGGAGGAGTCTATCACTTTAAATCAAAATGTAGAAATGCTTAAGCTTAGTGAGGAAGACCTGTTGAAAGTCAAGATAAGCCAAAAGCTAGGCTTCTTGCACTAACCAGTTAAAGTTCTGAATGCAAGAAAAAACTTACTTTTCCAATGGTTTCCTTTGCTGTGTGAAAACTTTTAAATTAGGTTCCATTTCTTTTTTATTTTTGCTTCCTTTGCCTGAGTAGAGAGATTCAAGAAAAAGTTGCTATGATTTATGTCAAAGAATGTTCAGAATAAGACAACCTATATAATGGGAGAAAATATTTGCAAATGATATGACCAGTAAGGAGTGGTTAATATCCAAAATATATAAACAACTCATACAACTCAATATCAAAAAAACACAATCCAATCAAATACATAGAGAATAATTGAATAGACATTTTTCCAAAGAAGACATACAAATGGCCTACAGGCACATGAAAAGATGGTTAACATCACTAATTATCAGAGAAATGCATATCGAAACCACAATGATATATCACCTCATACCTGTCAGAAAGGCTAGCATCAAAAAGACCATAAATAACAAATATTGGTGAGGATGTGGAAAGAAGACAAGCTTTGTACATACAATGCAGATTGGTGTGACATGCATTGAAAACACTATGGAAAGTCCTCAAAAAACTAAATACTCCCATATCATTCAGCAGTTTCATGTCTAGGTATGTATCCCAAGAGATGAAAACACTAGTTGGAAAAGATATATGCACCCCAGTGATCATTGCAGCCCTATTTCTAGTAGCCAAGACATGGAAGCAACCTAAATGTCCACTGATAGATAAATGGATAAAGAAGATGTGGTACATACATACAGTGGAATACTAAACAGTCATTAAAAAATGAAAAATTTGCCATTTGCAACAACATGAGTGGACTTAGAGGGTATTATGCTTAGCAAATAAGACAGAGGAAGACAAATACAATATGTTACCATTATATATAGAATCTAAAAAGAAAGTAAATAATGAATATAACAAAGGAGAAACAGATTTATAAAAAATAAACTAGTAGTTACCAGTGGGGACAGAAAAGGGGGAGGAGAAGTATTAGAGTAGGAGACTAAGAGGTACAAACTATCAATATTATGTTTAAAATAAGCTACAAGGATATATTTTACAACACAGGAAACATAGCCAATATTTTAGAATAACTTTAAAAGGAGTATGATCTATAAAATATTGAATCACTGTTTTGCATACCTGAAACTAGTATAATATTGTTCCGTTCCGTTAAGTCGCTCAGTCTTGTCCGACTCTTTGCGACCCCATGAATTGCAGCACGCCAGGCCTCCCTGTCCATCACCAACTCCCGGAGTTCACTCAGACTCACATNGAAGATCCCCTGGAGGAGGGCATGGCAACCCACTCCAGTATTCTTGCCTGGAGAATCCCCATGGATAGAGGAGCCTGGTGGGCTTCAGTTCATGGGGTCACAGAGAGTCAGACACGACTGAGCAACTAAGCACACACACACATTCTGGAATACATCATTCTTAAAAGTGCCCTCTGTACTTAATTACTTTCTGTGATGACAGATTCACCACATATCTCTGCCTCTTCTAATGTCAAGCCATTCAAAGCTCAGAAAAATATTTTCTTTTTTTAACCATTTATCATTTATTTATTATTATTATTTTAACTTTACAATATTGTATTGGTTTTGCCATATTTCTTTATTATTGACACAAAGAATCTTCCTGTACGTATTCCTCAAGAGTTGTTGTTTTCCATTTTGGATGGAAAGATGAAAGTGAAAGTGAAAGTGAGGTTGCTCAGTCGTGTCCGACTCTTTGCGACCCCGTGGACTGTAGCCCACCAGGCTCCTCCGCCCATGGGATTCTCCAGGCAAGAATACTGGAGTGGGTTGCCATTTACACACTGCTATACTTAAAACTAATAACCAACAAGAATCTACTGTATAGTACATGGAACTCTGCTCAATGTTATGTGGCAACCCAGATTAGAGGGGAGTTTGGGGAAGAATGGATACATGTATATGTATGATTGAGTCCCTTTGCTGTTCACCTGAAACTATCACAACATTGTTAATTGGCTACACCATAATACAAAATCCTGGAGAAGGAAATGGCAACCCACTCTAGTACAAGAGCCTGGAGAATCCCATGCAGAGGGGAGTCTGGTGATCTGCAGTCCATGAGGTGGCAGAGAGTCAGACATGACTGAGTGACTAACACAACACTAATATATAAAATAAAAAGTTTAAAAAAAATAAGAGGGGACATATGTATATCTGATTTTGCTGTATAGTCAGTTCATTCGTTCAGTTGCGTTCAACACTGTGTCCCCATGGACTGCAGCACACCAGGCTTTAAATAATCAACTAGTGAATATCTAGAACCTAAGAATGAATTTAAGATGTTTTGCATTTTCCCAAATAAATTTTGTATATCTATAATTTTAATTCTATAAGCTACTATACTTAAGTTTAAAAGTTGTTTACATTTACCCAGATCAAAGATTGGTAAAATTCCAATTCTTAGGATTAAAGTCTTATAAATAAAATTGTTTAAAGTAGTTTTTTAAAGTATATTTTGATTTGCAATTTCTGGTCTGGCATGAAAAGAAGTTGGAAGGCACCACTCCATTCCAACAAGTAAAACTGAACAAGCTGAAAGGTCAACAATTCTTCTTAGGTCCACTGGAAAAGTGAAGCAAGAGGGCAAAATGCTGCCACCCAAATTAGAGAAACAGATGCGGAAATACAGATCATCCCAACTGATTGGAGCAGATATCCATGAGCAGACATTCCCAAGAGAAGCATTCCAGGATAGGAAAAGCTGAACTATAGTAGACCAATTGCAGGAGGCTTGGTATGGACAAGCCTGAAAGTTAAAAACTTCAGAGAGGCACAGTCATAAGGAGGTCTCCACACTTTTGTGAGTTTTATCTCCAGGAGCTAGACTGGGGTCTCATAGTGAATATTGAAGAAAAATTCCATGTGCTTCTGACAAGGAGAGAGGAAAATGGAACATTTTGAAATATACCAAAACATTAGGTTCTCCTTAACAAAGTCTGACCTCAAGAGAAACTAGTTTACCAGAGCCTAAATTACTGAGTTTTTTCAGAGACAAATCAATAAGGGGAAAGAAAAGTACCAGTTCCAGCAGTCTCCAGCCTTCCAAGTGGAGGAAAGAATATACCAACGTTTAGCCTGCTCTGATCTTTCATGGAGAAGAGAAATACCCAACTCCAGCCCACTGTGGCTTTCATGTCCTACTTATAAGGGGGATACTGAGAAGTACATTCAAAGTTCACAGTCAGAGGCACACACTCACTAAAATACTGAGGTGTAATCATAGGACCAGGACACTTTCCCTCTCCCACGTCTTAACACTAATTAGTAAAAGCTTGATTACAGCATTCTGGCTATCAAGGAAAACTTACAAAGCATACTAAAAGGCAAAAAGCATAATTGGAAGACACAGAGCAAACACCGAAACCATACTGAGACATGGCAGAAATGTTGGGATTATCAAACTAGGAATCTAAAATAATTATGTTTAATATACTAAATGCTCTAATGGATGAAGTAGACATCATGCAAGAACAGATAGACAACATAAGCAGTGATGAAAATTTTAGGAAAAATTAATAAAAGACATAGTAGAGATTAAAATAGTGTAACAGAAATGAAGAATTTCCTTAATGCACACATTAGTAACCTGGACATGGCTGAAGGAAAATTTTCAGAGGGTGAGGAGATATCGATAAGAACTTCCAAAATGGAAAAGTAAAGCAGATTAAAGACTAGAAACACACATAGAGCAGAATATACAATGCAAGAAACTCTGGATAACTGCAGAAAGTATAACATGTGTCACTGGAATACCAGAAGGGGAAGAAAAGATAAATGAATTTATTCATTCTTCAAATTAAGAAATATTTGAAGCCATAATAACTGAGAATTTCTCCAAATTGGTTGTTTTCAGTCACTAAGTCATGTCTGACTCTATGTGAACCCATTGACTGCAGCATACCAGTTTCCCCTGTTCTTCACAATTTCCAGGGGTTTGCTCAAATTCATGTCCATTGAGTTGGTGATGCCAGCTAACCATCTCATCTTCTGCTTGACCCTTCTCCTTTTGCCTTCAATCTTTCCTCACATCAGGGTCTTTCTCAATGAGTTAGCTATTTGCAATAGGTGGCCAAAGTATAGAAGCTTCAGCTTCAGCATCAGTTAGTTCTTCCAAAGTAGTGAAA
The DNA here is from genome assembly GCA_006408695.1 of Aepyceros melampus. Taxonomy (NCBI): domain Eukaryota; kingdom Metazoa; phylum Chordata; class Mammalia; order Artiodactyla; family Bovidae; genus Aepyceros; species Aepyceros melampus. Next base: position 186,381 of record SJXQ01004753.1, read on the forward strand.
GTGAAAGTGAAGTCACTCAGTCGTCTCCTACTCTTTGCGAGTCTATGGACTGTAGCCTACCAGACTCTTCTGTCCATGGGATTTTCGAGGCAATAGTACTGGAGTGGATTGCCATTTCCTTCTCCAGGGGACCTTCTCGACCCAGGGATCGAACCCGGGTCTCCCGCATGGTAGACAGAAGCTTACCATCTGAGGCACCAGGGAAGTCCAAAATAGTATTAGACACAAAATCACAGACCCAGGAAGCTCTAATAGTGCACATAAATGCCAAAACAAACAACAGCAAATAATATCTATGCATATCATTTTTGAACTGTAGAAAATTATAGAAAAATTATGAAAGAAACCAGAGAGGAAAATATTTTATCTATAGAAGGGAAAAGATAAGGATGCATCTGACTTCTCTTCAGAAACAATGTAAGTAAGAGGAGAGCAAAGTATTTAAAGTGTTGAAAGAAAATATCCCATAAACTAGAATTTTGTACCCTATGAAATTATGTTCCAAAAGTGAAGAATGACTTTTTCAAACAAACAAAAACTAAGTGAGTTTGTTGACAGTAGATTTGACTTGTAGGAAATGTCCAGTTCAGTTCAGTAGCTCAGTCGTTTCCAACTCTTTGCGAACCCAAGGACTGCAGCATGCCAGGCTTCACTGTCCATCACCAACAAGGAGAGCTTACTCAAACTCATGCCCATTGAGTCAGTGATCCCATCCGACCATCTCATCCTCTGTCATCTACTTTTCCTTTTACTTCAATCTTTCGCAGCATCAGGGTCTTTTCCAATGAGTCAGTTCTTCACATCAAGTGGCCCATTACTAGAGCTCCAGCTTCAACATCAGTCCTTTCAATGAATATTCGGGACTGATCATCTTTAAGATTGATTAGTTTGATCTCCTTGATGTCCAAGGGACTCTCAAGAGTCTTCTCCAATACCAAAGTTCAAAAGCATCAATTCTTTGGTGCTCAGCTTTCTTTATAGTCCAACTCTCACATCCACACATGACTATGAGAAAAACCATAGATTTGACTATACCGACCTCTGTTGGTAAAGTAATGTCTTTGCTTTTTAATACACTGTCTAGGTTTGTCATAACTTTCCTTTCTAGGAGCAAGCATCTTTTAATTTCACACCATCTAGAGTGATTTTGGAGTGCAAGAAAATAAAGTCTACCACTGTTTCCATTGTTTCTCCATATATTTGCCTTAAGTGAAGGGTTCAAATGTCACAGTCTTAGTTTTCTGAATGTTGAGATTTAAGTCAACTTTTTCACTCTCCCTTTCACTTTCATCAAGAGGCTCTCCAGTTCCTCTTTGCTTTCTGCCGTAAGGGTGGTGTCATCTGTATATCTGAAGTTATTGATATTTCTCCCTGCAATCTTGATCCAGCTTGTGCTTCAACCGGCCCAGCATTTCCCATGATGTACTCTACATATAAGTAAAATAAGCAGGGTGACAATATAAAGTCTTGATGTTATCCATTTCCAGTTTGGAACCAGTCCATTGCTCCATGTCCAATTCTAACTGTTGCTTCTTGACTTGCATATAGTTTTCTCAGGAGGCAGGTAAGGTGGTCATCATATTCCCATCTCTTTAAGAATCTTCCATTGTGATCCACACAGTCAATAGCTTTAGCATAGTCAATAAAGCAGAACTAGATTTTTTTTTTTTCTGGAATTCTCTTGCTTTTTATGTGATCCAACAGATGTTGGCAATTTGATTTTTGGTTCCTCTGCCTTTTCTAAATCCAGCTTGTACACCTGGAAGTTTTTCATTCACGTACTGTTGAAGACTACTTTGGAGAATTTTGAGCATTACTTTTCTAGTGTGTGAGATGAGTGCAATTGTGTGATAGTTTGAACATTCTTTGGCATTACCTTTCTTTGTGATTAGAATGAAAGTTGATCTTTTCCAGTCCTGTGGCTACTGCTGAGTTTTCCAAATTTACTGGCATATTCAGAGCAGCACTTTAATAGCATCATCTTTAATGATTTGAAATAGCTCAGATGGAATTCAATCACCTCCACTAGCTTTGTTCAAGTGATGTTTCCTAAGGCACACTTGACTTTACACTCCAGGATGTCTGGCTCTAGGTATGTAATCATGGTTATCTGGGTCATTAAGATTTTTTTTTTTTTTTGGTACAGTTCTTCTGTGTATTCTTGTCACCACTTCTTAATATCTTCTGCTTTCTTATCTCTCCTTTCTATTCTTTGGAACTCTATTCAATGGATATCTCTTTCCTTTTCTCCTTTGCCTTTCACTTCTCTTCTCTTCTTTTCTTAGCTATTTGTAAGACCTCCTCAGACAACCATTTTGCCTTTTTGCATTTCTTCTTCTTGGGGATGGTGTTGATCACTAGCCCTTGTACAGTGTTGCAAACCTGCATACATAGCTCTTCAGGTACTCTATCTATCAGATCTATCCTTTGAATTTGTCACTTCCACTGTATAACCATAAGGGATTTGATTTAGGTCATACCTTAATGGCCTAGTGGTTTTCCCTATTTTATTCAATTTAAGTCTGAATTTGGCAATAAGGAGTTCATGATCTGAGCCATGATCAGCTTCCAGTCCTGTTTTTGCTGACCGTATAGAGCTCCTCCATCTTTGGCTGCAAAGGATATAATCAGTCTGACTTCAGTATTGACTGGCTGGTGCTGTTCAGGTGCACAGTCATCTCTTTTCTTTGCTATGACCAGTGTTTTTCTCTTGACAAAGCTCTGTTAGCCGTTGTGCTGCTTTATGTTGTAGTCCAAGGCCAAACCTGCCTGTTACTTCAGGTATCTCTTGACATCCTTTTTTACATTCCATTCCCCTATTTTTTGTGTGTGTGTGTTAGTTCTACAATGTCTTGTAGGTCTTCATAGGACCATTCAATTTCAGCTTCTTTGGCAATAGTGGTTGGGTCATAGACCTGGATTACTGTGATATTCTATGGTTTGCCTTGGAAATGAACAGAGATCATACTGTAATTTTGAGATTGCACCCAAATACTGCATTTCAGACTCTTGTTGGCTTTGAGAACAACTCCATTTCTTCTAGAGGATTTTTGCCCACAGTAGTAGATCCTCTGAATTAATTCACTGATTCCTGAAATGTCAGTGTTTACTCTTGCCATCTCCTATTTGACCACTTTCAATTTGTCTTCATTCATGGATCTAACATTCCAGGTTCCTATGCAATATTGTTCTTTACAGCATCAGACTTCACTGTAGGAAATTTTAGAAGTTCTTAGGAAGAAAGTAAAAGATATGTCAGAAACTTAGATCTACATGGAATAAAGAAAAGCATCAGAAAGGAATAAGTGTAACCCTGTATGCAAAACCGCAAAAGAGACACAGATGTATAGAACGGACTTTTGGACTCTGAGGGAGAGGGACAGGGTGGGATGATTTGGGAGAATGGCATTGAAACATGTATACTATCATGTAAGAAATGAATCACCAGTCTATGTTCAATAAAAGATACAGGAAGCTTGGGGCTGGTGCACGGGGATGATCCAGAGAGATGATATGGGGTGGGAGGTGGGAGAGGGGTTCAGGATTGGGAACTCATGTACACCCGTGGTGGATTCATGTCAATGTATGGCAAAACCAATACAGTATTGTAAAGTAAAATAAAGTAAAAATAAAAAATTTTTTAAAAGAAAGAAAATTATAAGATACTGATGAAAGAAATCAAAGACAAAAAAAAAAGAAAAGAATAAGAGTAAGAGTAAGTAAAATTAAAATTGAAGAAAGTGGAGAAAACCACTAAACCATTCAGGTATTACCTAAATCAAATCCCTTATACAGTGGAAGTGAGAAATAGATTTAAGGGACTAGATCTGATAGATAGAGTGCCTGATGAACTATGGATGGAAGTTCATGATATTGTACAGGACACAGGGATCAAGATCATCCCCACGGAAAAGAAATGCAAAAAAAGCACAATGGCTGTCTGAGGAGGCCTTACAAATAGCTGTGAAAAGAAGAGAAGCAAAAAGCAAAGGGGAAAGGAAAGATATAAGCATCTGAGTGCAGAGTTCCAGAGAATAGCAAGGAAAGATAGAAAGCCTTCCTCAGCGATCAATGCAAAGAAATAGAGGAAAACAATAGAATGAGGAAAACTAGAGATCTCTTCAAGAAAATTAGAGATACCAAGGTAACATTTCATGCAAATATGAGCTCAATAAAGAACAGAAATTGTTTGGACCTGAAAGAAGTAGAAGATATTAAGACGAGGTGGCAAGAATACACAGAAGAACTGTACAAAAAAAGATCTTCACAACCAGATAATCAAGATCGTGTGATCACTCACCTAGAGCCAGATATCCTGGAATGTGAAGTCAAGTGGGCCTTAGGAAGCATCACTAAGAACAAACCTAGTGGAGGTGATGGAATTCCAGTTGAGCTATCTCAAATCCTAAAAGATGATGCTGTGAAGGTGCTGCACTCAATATGTCAGCACATTTGGAAAACTCAGCAGTGGCCACAGAGCTGGAAAAATTCAGTTTCCATTCCAATGCCAAAGAAAGGCAATGCCAAAGGATGCTCAGACTACTGCATGATTGCACTCTACTAGTATGTGAGATGAGCCTTTCTCCAAGCCAGGCTTCAGCAGTACATGAACTGTGAACTTCCAGATGTTCAAGCTGGTTTTAGAAAAGGCAGAGGAACCAGAGATGAAATTGCCAACATCTGATGGATCATGGAAAAAGCAAGGGAGTTCAAGAAAAACATCTCTTTCTGCTTTATTGACTATGCCAAAGCCTTTGACTGTGTGGATCACAATGAACTGTGGAAAATTCTGAAAGAATGGGAATATCAGACCATCTGACCTGCCTCTTGAGAAACCTGCATGCAGGTCAGGAAGCAACAGTTAGAGCTGGACATGAAACATCAGACGATTTCCAAATAGGAAAAGGAGTACATCAATGCTGTACATTGTCACTCTGCTTATTTAACTTATATGCAGAGTACATCATGAGAAACGCTGGGCTGGAAGAAGCACAAGCTGGGATCAAGACTGCTGGGAGAAATATCAATAACTTCAGATATGAAGATGACACCACCCTTATGGCAGAAAGTGAAGAAGAACTAAAGAGCCGCTTGTTGAAAGTGAAAGAAGAGAGTGAAAAAGTTGGCTTAAAGCTCAACATTCAGAAAACTAAGATCTAATGCCATCACTTCATGGGAAATAGATGGGGAAACAGTGGAAACAACGTCAGACTTTATTTTTTGGAACTCTCAAATCACTGCAGATGGTGATTGTAGCCATGAAATTAAAAGACGGTTACTCTTTGGAAGGAAATTATGACCAACCTAGACAGCATATTGAAAAGCAGAGACATTACTTTGTCAACAAAGGTCCATCTAGTCAAGGCTATGGTTTTTCCAGTAGTCATGTATGGATGTGAGAGTTGGACTATAAAGAAGGCTGAGCACCAAAGAATTGATGCTTTTGAACTGTAGTGTTGGAGAAGACTCTTGAGAGTCCCTTGGACTGCAAGGAGATCCAACCAGTCCATTTGTCAACAAAGGTCCATCTAGTCAAGGCTATGGTTTTTCCAGTAGTCATGTATGGATGTGAGAGTTGGACTATAAAGAAGGCTGAGCACCAAAGAATTGATGCTTTTGAACTGTAGTGTTGGAGAAGACTCTTGAGAGTCCCTTGGACTGCAAGGAGATCCAACCAGTCCATCCTAAAGGAGATCAGTCCTGGGTGTTCATTGGAAGGACTGATGTTGAAGCTGAACCTCCAGTATTTTGGCCACATGATGCGGAGAGCTGACTCATTTGAAAAGGCCCTGATGCGGGGAAAGATTGAGGGCAGGAGGAGAAGAGGATGACAGAGGATGAGGTGGTTGGATGGCATCACTGACTCAATGGATATGAGTTTGGGTAGGCTCTGGGAGCTGGTGATGGACAGGGAGGCCTGTGCTGCAGTTCATGGGGTCGCAAGGAGTCGGACACGACTGAGTGACTGAACTGAACTGAACTGAAACATACTCTTACCATATGATCCAACAATCATGCTAGTTGATATTTAGTCAAAGAGTTGAAAAATGTATCCACACAAAAATTGGCACATAAATGTTTATGTGCTTCATTTATAATAGCCTACATTTGGAAGCAACCCAGATACACTTCAGTGAGTGAATGGGCAAACTGTGGTACATCCAGATGGTTGAATATTATTTAGTGCTATAAAAAAATGAGCCATCAAGCCATGAAAAGACACAGAGGAATCTTAAGTTCATATTACTAAGTAAAAGAAACCAATTTAAAAAGGCAGCATACTGTATGTTTCCAACTGTATGACATTCTAGAAATGGCAAAACTGCAGACAGCTAAAGATTGCCACAGGTTCATGGTAAAGGAGGGATAAATAAAGCAGAGAGGATTTGAGGCAGTAAATCTATTTTATAAGAGATTATAATGGTAGACGTGTGGTATAATGTGTTTTTCCAAACCCATAGAATACAACACCGAGTGAAATTTAATGTAAACTATGGACTTTGGGTAATAAGTTTCATTAATGGTAAAAAATGTACCTCTCTGGTGCAAGTTGATGGTAAAAGGAGGCTGTGTGTATGGGGGGGTTAGGAAGTATACGGAAATCTCTCTGCCATCTGCTCAATTTTGCTGTGAAGCCAAAAGTGCACGGTCTAAAAGCCATAATAAACACCACTACAGGTCCATTCGAAAGATCGAAATTAAATAGCCTTTCAAGAGAACGTGGAGCAATCACACCCAATGTATTGCTGGCAAGTGTATAAAATAGTACAGCTACTTAAAAAACTATTTAGCTATTTCTTAAAATCTACATTGTAAGTGAAAGTGTTAGTTGCTCAGTCATGTCCGACTCTTTGTGACCCCATGACCTGTAGCCTGCCAGCCTCCTCTGTCCGTGGAATTCTCCAGGTAAGAATACTGGAGTGGGTAGCCATTCCCTTCTCCAGGGGATTTTTCTGACCCAGAGATCGAACCCAGGTCTCCTGCATTGCAGGTGGATTATTTACCATCTGAGCCACCAAGGAAGCCTAAAATCTACACTGTGACCAAGCAAATCTATTCCTATGTATTTATCCAAAACAAGCAAAACTATGTATTCACAAAAGGCCTTCCACAAGAGTGTTCACAGCAGCTTTATTCACAATAACAACAAAGTTGAAAAATCTAAATGTCCATTAACAGATGAATAAATTATAATATATTTATACAGTGGAATTTGCTTCAGGAATTACAAGGAATAAATTATGTATACATATAAACTGAACCTCAAAAATATGCTGAGCAGAAGAAGCTAGACTCACAAAACAGATGCTGTATGATGTCATTTATATGAAGCCAGGCTATATGCACAATGGAGGAGGTAATGATGATGTAAATATTCCTTCTGGAAGCACGTATATCAAAACTAAATAGTACATTTGATAAGCATATAAATTATACCTCAATTTCAAAAGGGTTTGTTTTCTGGTATTTACTCTTTCCCACTACCAACAATTGACCACTGAGACAAGCTACTTAATCCCTTCAGGCAAAAGGAATAAGAAAGGGAACTCCAGTGTTTGGAACCTAGACAGAGACAGGCTCTTGGGCACTCTTCTTAAGAATACTGAGCTCCTGACACTCTCAAAACAAAGAACAAGGGAAGGAGCCTGTTTCCCCTGAACTCAGCTTGCCCAAGACCCACACAGGGGCAGCAAAGGCCAGAGAAGAAAACCTGGGTGTCACAGGGTGGTGGTACCTGCATGAAAGAGGGCTGCAGGCAGGTTTTCAAAATATTTTGTTACTGTAGACAGTGAAACATGCTACTCTAGTCTCACTCTGAGTCTCCGAGTTCTTCAGAATGATTGAAAGTTCTGCTTTCAAAATCAATGGGAAAAGTGTCATCTTTGATGACTTAACATGATGATGTAGAAAGTATATGGAGTCATCCATCATCCTTTGTGAGGGAAGCTGTGTGCACCATAGAAACAGCTGGAGGCGTCAGTGGCTGCTACTGCTGCTGCTAAGTCGCTTCAGTCGTGTCCGACTCTGTGCGACCCCATAGATGGCAGCCCGCCAGGCTCCTCCATCCCTGGGATTCTCCAAGCAAGAATACTGGAGTGGGTTGCCATTTCCTTCTCCAATGCATGAAACTGAAAAGTGAAAGTGAAGTCGCTCAGTCATGTCCAACTCTTAGCGACCCCATGGACTGCAGCCCACCAGGCTCTTCCACCCATGGGACTTTCCAGGCAAGAGTACTGGAGTGGGATGCCATTGCCTTCTCCATGGCTGCTACTCACCTCCTAAAACTCACCCAAGTAACATGCTCCTTGCCAGCCTGCCACATGTTCAAGCCAGATGTGGTAGATTGATAGGGTTCTACTGATATTATGTGGCCCACTGAGTTGCCAACTGGAAAACAAAGGGTTTTACATAAAATTCTGGATTCACAACTTCTCTAGAAAAATTAGAGCTACAATGAAATCCTCCATCCCTGGGATTCTCCAAGCAAGAATACTGGAGTGGGTTGCCATTTCCTTCTCCAATGCATGAAACTGAAAAGTGAAAGTGAAGTCGCTCAGTCATGTCCAACTCTTAGCGACCCCATGGACTGCAGCCCACCAGGCTCTTCCACCCATGGGACTTTCCAGGCAAGAGTACTGGAGTGGGATGCCATTGCCTTCTCCATGGCTGCTACTCACCTCCTAAAACTCACCCAAGTAACATGCTCCTTGCCAGCCTGCCACATGTTCAAGCCAGATGTGGTAGATTGATAGGGTTCTACTGATATTATGTGGCCCACTGAGTTGCCAACTGGAAAACAAAGGGTTTTACATAAAATTCTGGATTCACAACTTCTCTAGAAAAATTAGAGCTACAATGAAATATAGAAATAACATGAGCGACTCTGTGCCTGAATCCTCTCATGGCAAAACCCACTGGTGCTGAGTGGGACCTGGTCTCTGGTATAGGGCTATGCCATGTCTGCTTCCCCACAGTATTTCCCTGGCCCACTTGCTCCCTTTATGAGTTGTTGAACTCCTCGCTTAGGGTTTCCTTCAAATTGTAGCTATTTGACCTTCTTCATTTCCAAGAGCCTGGGATAAAATTTCCCATTGACAATACAGCAAGTTTTTATATAGAATTGCAAAAAGTAAGCCACAGAACCAATTATTGCCTAAATAATTGTGAATAACATTGTGAGAAACACAATGTTTCTGAATAAGTGGACTGTACCCTTAAGAAATCTCCTGCCCCTCCCTGAGTCTTAATTTTCTGACCTGAAAGATAAGGAAATGAGTTTAACCATCTTTATTGGCTTATTCCTCTATGATTATCTAACTGTGTTGGCAGAGACCACCTTCAGCAGACAGAAATCTCTTACACCTGTTTTTCAACCAATTCAATAAGTAGAGTGCATGTTCCTGAAACCTTCCTTTATGACCAAGCTGGCATGTAAGTGATCAAGCAGAATGGCCATCACTTAAGAGTACTGAGTTCCCAACCCTACTCAAAACTAAGAGTGAAGGAAGGGGCCTGTGTTCTACCTGAGTATCTACTGCTTCACTTGGTGCTCTTCAGCCTGCCCGGGCCCCACCAGGGCAGCGGCAGTGACCTTCAACAACAAGGGTAGATTTAAATATGAAAAACCTTATTGAACTTCATATGAAATTTCCACAGCCTTATTCATTCACATTCATGTTGCAGGGTAAATAGAAAAGACTTAACAAATATGTAAAATCTCTTGATGAAAATATCAGGGAAATATTTGTGGGTGAACCAGTGCAGTCTCAGAAGGCTGATCCTTCCTTGAAATAACTTAATATAATTTGGCCTACCAAGCAATCTGCACACTTTGAGATGGTCCCATTTGTTGCTAAATTTCAGTTCATATCAATCTAAGGTCAAGTATATTACTTTAAATATATGACCTTATGGAAGCTTTTTGGGCTTCCCTGGTGGCCCAGATGGTAAAGAACCTGTCTACCATGAGGAAGACTGGGTTCAGTCCCTGGGTTGGGAAGATCTCCTGGAGAAGGGAATGGCAACCCACTACAGTGTGCTTACCTGGAGAATTCCATGGGCAGAGGAGCCTGGCGAGCTACAGTCCATGGAGTCACAAAGAGCAGACACGACTGAACAACTAACATAACAACACACACACGGAAGCAAAGTATACAACTGACATTTAATTAACAGATTTATGTTCCAGCCACTTTATTAATGCACACTATGTTCTTTAAACTTTATAAGGCCCCATTTTACATATGAGGAAAATGGCACAGAAGGGTGAAGCAACCTGTTGAAGATCACTTGGCTAAGCTGGGTAAAATCTCAGCAGTGCTGGCTTTCTAACTCAGAAAGCTCAGCTCCAAAACTTATACTTTGTAAAGCTTTGTGATATTATATTCTCCTTCCTTTCACATTGTACTAAAATTAAGAGATTCCTTGAACCTTACTAAATCAAGAGATAACTTTCTGTCCACATGCAGAGGATGACAGCATTCACATGCTCCCTTTCTATGACTCAAGGCATTCACATGCCTCCATGTCCTTGATATGAGCCTGAAACAATTAGAAGCTAAGAAACTATTTGTCCAGAATACTGTGATCCCTTCATCATATGCCTTCAGGACTCATGCATCATGATTTCCATAAACTTCCTGGACAGTTAAGAACTTACATGCTCAAAACACATTTTTCTCTGTGTTTTGGAGAGCTCTGGATAAAATAACAATGATGATAGTAAGACAAATGCTGAGTACCTACTGTGCATGGAATACTCTGCTGCATCCTTCTTACAGGTAATTTCTCTTGATCACCATCCCAGTAAGAAGTTGTCCCTGCTTGACCTTGGGTGCAAATGAGAAATTCACAGTCAGGAACCCATGGGCATGATAAAGAGCCCTGGTCCTGGGGCAGAACACCAGAGGAATTGTTAAAGTTCCCTTCATTCTCTAGAATAAAACTAATCACACTGTTTTGGGCATTTGAAACAGAGCTGTGACACCTGAGAGCATCAGTCCATTTGCAGCATAGGTGGTCCCCTCTGCTCACAATGCCCTCCTCTTCCAGAACCTCAGCTCTCCCTTGCCTGTTAAACTTCTTAGTATCTAAGGATTAGCTCCAACTCCCTCTCCTCAGTGGTATAGTATAACTTCCTCCAATAGGTGAGGGTTTCCTTTCTGGGCTCCTCACTGCTCCTTAGAGGTGTCCCACCCAGCAAGAACCACATACTGTCCAGCATCATTTTATGGTTTTACCTCCCCTAGAGCTGGGAGCTTGTTCTGTGTGAGCTCATGCCTGCCTCAGACATCAGCAAGTCATACTGAGGAGCCTGTCATCAGTCTCTCTCCTGGCAGCAGCCAACCTTGACCCTCCTCCAGCTCTCTTCCTATGGATCCAACTATTCTCTTGTTCCGGAGATTGCAAGAACCTCTGGTCTGCAACCTTCTCTACCCTAATGCCCTTACCTGAATTTGCAATAGGCTGTCGTGTGTGCACCTCTACTTCTGCCCTCATTTCTGTTCCTCTAGTTCAGGCCTTGTATGGAAATGGCTTTTTGACCAGTTTCCCATTCCCGCACATCTTAGAGAGCCTAGTCTCAGCATGACTCAGACCTAGCTCTGTATCTTTGCTCAGAGACTGTCAGTGTTTTTTCAGTGGTGCTAACAAAGTACTATCTGGTGATCTGGGCATCTGTGGACAAGGCAAGACTTCAGCTCTGGTGTCTTATCAGCCTGTCTCCTCCCTCTGGTCTCAGAAATCATTCTCCAAACCAAGAACTGTTTCTTTCTTTCTTTTTTTTTTTAATGTACACTCATGGATTGTTTCTTAACATGCCCATACTCCTCATCTCCAAGCTCTTGCTCACACAAAGCTTCTACCTGTCTACTGGTTTCTTCAGAACAAGGCTCACTTTAGTAACTCAGCCCCTCCTTGCCCATGTTCAGCTGAGGCATCCCCATCTGGATCAGGGTCCTCACCAGCTCTGCAGACCACAGGCAGCAGCTACACCTCTGAAGTCCATGCCAGCCTCTACCTCACACTGGCAGGTGTCGGGGAAAAGGGAAATGATTGATTTTCATTCAAGGAAGGTGAAGGGTTAGGAAGACACAATCACAGGATACAAACTCAGTAAGCCAGCCAGAACCCAGAACACAAACTTAGAGGTGAGTGGGGAAAATGCATGTTAACTTTCTGCCAAGACTCCATGGGACCTATTGCTCATGAGACAGGTACTTGAATCAAATTTTACATATATCATGTTTTTTTCTTTTTTCAGAAATAAATTCAGTCTACAATTTGAGTTTTATAAAGTATTTCTTAGATAGATTTCCATGTCAATCTATATTGGCCCATAATAAAGCTATTCTCAATAGTTCATATCAAAAGGACACAGAAGCCAACTTGGAAGGGATTCCATTGACCAAATCTAGGAAACTTTGCGAATCAAAAGGAATAATCTTGGCGAATGATTACAAAATACTGAATTTAAAAAATTTTATGATTCCATAGTGACTAGTCAAGGCTATGGTTTTTCCTGAAGTCATGTATATATAGATGTGAGAGTTGGACTGTGAAGAAAGCTGAGCGCCAAAGAATTGATGCTTTTGAACTGTGGTGTTGGAGAAGACTCTTGAGAGTCCCTTGGTCTGCAAGGAGATCCAACCAGTCCATTCTGAAGGAGATCAACCCTGGGATTTCTTTGGAAGGAATGATGCTGAAGCTCTTCTGATACTTTGGCGACCTGATGGGAAGAACTGACTCATTAGAAAAGACTCTGATGTGGGGAAGGATTGGGGGCAGGAGAAGAAGGGGACAACAGAGGATGAGATAGCTGGATGGCATCACTGACTCGATGGACATGAGTTTGAGTGAACTCCGGGAGTTGGTGATAGACAGGGAGGCCTGGCGTGCTGCAATTCATGGGGTCACAAAGAGTCAGACACGACTGAGTGACTGAACTGAACTGAGAAAGCTATTTTTCAAGCATTACAAAGAGGAAGCTGTATGAGAAGAGAGGGCTTTCCCTCAAGCTTTTCTCCTCTCAAATCCCAACACACACACACACACACACACACACACACACGCAGAAACAGTGTAGGGCCTTACTGATTGCCAAAGCTTATGGAAGGGTGCCTATCCCAAAGGCACTCACCTCAGAATTGTCAATTCTTATCAGGCCCCTGTTTCTCTAGAGTGGGATTGTGAGCAAAGTCAGGTGGGATTGTGAGCAAAGTCAGGTGGGATTGTGAGCAAAGTCAGGTGGGATTGTGAGCAAAGTCAGGCCCATCCCTTTCCTGGAGAAATGGGTGTGAGAAATCAGCAATTAGTAACATGAACAGCTGCTCTGTTGGGCACACAAGTCAATGCCTCCATCTGATATGCACAAATCACATGACCACATGCTCATACACATGCTCCTGCCTGTGCTTGCCATGCTTGCAGAAACTGCATAATCAATGCTTAGCACCTTGAAGGATTAAGCACACTGTGACAGGCACACACACACCATGTATTTTCAATGCAGTTGTGTATATGTGCACTGCACAGCTGCACACTCTCAACAATCTATTAGACCAACGTCAAAGAGCATGTGTATCCTGCCACCAAAAAACTCAATGAGCTTAAAAGTTAGGCTTTCACATGTTCACTGAGAAGATGGGGTCCTGCCAGAAACTCAGGTCATAGAATTTAAATAAACATGTGTTGACTTTAGATGAGAGAACAAATCCATTTCTCTCTAAGCTTCAGTTTCCTCACCTTTTATGTGTGTGTGTTCGTTGTTCAGTCATGTCCAACTCTTTGTGACCCTATGGACTATAGCCTGCCAGGCTCCTGTCTATGGACTTCACCAGACAAGAATATTGGAGAGGGTTTCCATTTCCTTCTCCAAGGGATTTTTCTGACCCAAGGATCGAACCCAGGTATCCTGCATTACCGGAAGGTTCACCAGAGAAGCCCCCAAAGTCTTCACATTACTCTGTAGGGTACTATTCACATGATCATGCATGTGTGCTAAGTTACTTCAGTTGTACGATTCTTTGTGACCCTGTGGTCTGTAGCCCACCAGGCTCCTTTTTCCATGGGATTCTCCAGGCAAGAATACCAGAATGGGTGGCCATGCCCTCCTCCAGGGGATCTTTCGGACCCAGGGATCAAACCTATGTCTCTTACGTCTCTTGCATTGGTAAGTGGGTTCTTTACCACTAGTGCCACCTGGGAAGTCCCCGCCTTTTATAGTTGGAGCTAACAGAGGCTGTTTCATAACTTCTTATGGAGATTAAATGATACATTCAGTATAAAACATGTAGCTGGGCTTCCCTGGTACATGGCTCAATGATAAACAATCTGCTGCCAATGCAGAAAACATGAGTATGACCCCTGGTCTGGGAAGATCCCATATGCCATAGAGCAAATAAGCCCATTATGCGCCACAACTATTGAGCCTGTGTGCCCTAGAGCCCATGCTCTGCAACAAGAGAAGCCTGCGCACCTCAACTAGAGAGTAGCCCTCACTTGCCAAAACTAGAGAGAATCCTCACAGTAATGAAGACCCAGAAGAACCAAAAATAAATAAATAAATAAAATTATTTTTTTAAATGTTTCATAGTGTTATTTAAACACTATTAATTGAATGTTTCAGTAACAGAGACTCATAACAGAGATAAGATATCTGATAGAAGCAGTCAGTATACACCAGAATAAATGGACAGAGCATATCACCTTGGAGAAAGACATCGTTGCTGAGTTTCATCTCAATACATGCTTCCATGGGCATTATAAGGTGGATAAAGCAATTCTGCAACCCACACAGGGGCTCATAAAGCTTCTTTCTGAAAGTGACAGGTGTCGTTCTGACTCATTTTGCTGGCCAAGGTGAGTCAGCAAGTACATTTGTCTATCCCAGTCTCCAGGTTTCAAATCTGGTTGGGATGTCTAGAAGAACCCATCCAAGGCTCAGTGTTCAGGGCAACAGCATGCTGGCATTAAATTAGGAGCAGGAGAGGAAGCATGAGTGAGGGGCTGTTTTCAGTACACCGATGGCTAATGCTGAAAGCTCCAAAACCAAAGGCTGTGTTTAAAGACCCACTAAGCTAAAAAGGGAAAGATATATCCAACTGAATGAAGAGTTCAAAGGAATAGCAAGAAGAGATAAGAAAGCCTTCTTAAGTGAACAATGCAAAGAAATATAGGAAAGCCATAGAATGAGAAAGACTAAAGATCTCTTCAAGAAAAATTGAGATGTCAAGGAGATATTTCATGAAAAGATGGGCATAAGATGGACAGAAATGATAAGAACCTAACTGAAGCAAAAGAGATTAAGAAGAGGTGGCAATAATATAAAGAAGAACTGTATTAAAAAGGTCTTAATGCCCAGATAACCATGAAAATGTGGTCACTCACCTAGAGCCAGACATCCTGGAGTGTGAAGTCAGGTGGACCTTAGAAAGCATTGTTAAACAAAGCTACTGGAGGTGGTGAAATTTCAGCTGATCTATTTCAAATCTTAAAAGATGATTCTATTCAAGTGTTGCACTTCAATATGCCAGAAAATTTGGAAAACTCAGCAGCGGCCACAGGAGTGGAAAAGATCAGTTTTCATTCCAATCCCAAAGGGCAGTGCTAAAGAACGCTCAAACTACCGCACAATTGTGTTCATTTTACATGGCAACAAGGTAATTCTCAAAATCCTTCAAGCTGGGCTTCAGAAGTATGTGAACTAAGAACTTCCAGATGTACAAACCAGGCTTCAATTGGCAGAGGAGCTAGAGATTAAATTACAACATATGTTGGATGATACAAAAAGCAAGGGAATTCCAGAAAAACCTCTATATCTGTTGCATCGACTATGCTAAAACCTTTGACTGTGTGGATCACAGAAAACTGTGGGAAATTCTTAAAGAGATGGGAATAACAGACCACCTAATCTTGTATGCCTGTCAGGAAGCAACAGAATCAAACACAGAACAACAAGCCGGTTCAAAACTGGGAAAGGAGTACATCAAGGCTTTGTATTATCACTCTGCTTATTTAACTTATATTCAGAGTACACCATGTGAAATGCTGGACTGCATGACTCACAAGCTGGAATCAAGATTGCTAGGAGAAATATCAGCAACCTCAAATATGCAGATGATACCACTCATGGCAGAAAGCAATGAGGAACTAAAGAGTCTCTTGATGATGGAGAAAGAGGAGAGTGAAAAAGTTGGCTTAAAATGCAACGTTCAAAAAACTAAGATCTTGCATCTAGTCCCATTACTTCATGGCAAATAGATGGGGTGGTGGGGTGGGGAGTGGAAACAGTGACCGATTTATTTTCTTGGGCTCCAAAATCACTGTGGACAGTGACGGCAGCCATGAAATTAAAAGACACTTTCTTTTTAAAAGAAAACTATGACAAACCTAGACAGTGTATTAAAAAGCAGGGACATCACTTTGCCAAAAAGGTATGTATAGTCAAAGCTGTGATTTTTATAGCAGACATGTATGAATGTGAGAGGGGGGCCATCAAGGGCTGAGCACCGAAGCACTGATGCTTTCGAACTGTGGTGCTGGAGAAAACTTTCGAGAGTCCCTTGGACAACAAGAAGATCAAACTACTCAATTCTAAAGGAAATCAGTATTCATTGGAAATGACTGATGCTGAAGTTGAAGCTCCAATTCTTTGGCCACCTGATGTGACGAGCCAACTCATTGGAAAAGATCTGACGCTGGGAAAGATTGAGGGCAAGAGAAAAAGGGGGGTGACAAAAGATAAGATGGTTGATGGCATCACCGACTCAATGGACATGAGTTTGAGTAAGCACTGGGACATGGTGAGGGACGGGAAAGCCTGGTGTGCCGTAGTCCATGGGGTTGGAGTGCATGACTTAGTGCCTGGACACAACAACAAAGCTAGTAATGTGTAGGGGGTAAAATATATCCTTTGTTTCATGTTTTATTTCCTAAGCACTATTTTTTTTTTAATGACTGTTAAAATATTACATTTAATCTTCCCAGGGGCCTCTTTATTCTTTGGTTTTCAAATTATTTCTTTAAGCACTATCATCCTGTTAGTGTTCTCTTCCATCATTACTTAGAATACTTCAGCCAGATCCTCACTTGCCGTGGGAGCTGAAAGGGATTTGAACAGTTTTCCCACAACCTTTTCATTAACTCAACAAATTTTCCTCCAGTTCTAAGATCTGAAAATTTACTCTGAATCATTTACATATTTTAAAAAACCAGAGGTTTATAGCAGCCTGTAAAAGGCGGGAGCTTAGTAGAGAAAATCAATGACACAATAGATAGAATGGAGACAGACCAGTGCTAAATTAAGAAAGATGCTCAATGATGACTAATTTTAGAAGGGCCACAGTATTACTATACTGTGGCTTTTCAAATTATCAAATAATAGTGAATCCTTTACACCACTAGAATATGTTGAGTTTTAGCTAAATTATTTTTGCAAGTACTATCCCTGAAGGTGATAATGTTTCCACACCAGTGACATTTATGAAGTACTCACATAATGTTTGGCACATTTTAAGTGTTCAAACTTGTCATAGTCTTCATGCATTGTTTGTTTGAAGTTGGGAATGCAAAGTTGGTCTGCAGGGTGCCTGGTCAGAGATTGTTGCTGTTGTGGTGACCCAGCCCCAGCCCCCAAATTCATTCTGCTCAGATCCAAGCCTCCTTCCTGTTTCCAGGTTAAAAGAGACAGGCCCAGTCTCTGCTCATCCAAGGCTCCTAGGAAGGCTCTGGCTGAGGAGCTTACTATCTCATCTGTTTATCTAATGTACACCCCATCAAATGCAAGTGACATTCTGCAGCACAAGCATGTGCCCACACCACATGCCTCATGTTTGTTCTTTAGCTAGTAATTAAGTATGCACAGCTACAGATGTGTTGTGTGAAGATATCTTCCAAGTCCTGACAAAGAACCAAAATTATTCATATAATTTATCATCCCAGCCATCTTGAATGTTAACGAGAACACTCCTTGATTAGAATTGTCAAGAAGCATTTGCACCCATGTCCTGTCAGGGAGCATTTCCTCTGCCAGATGCTGCCTTTCATACTAACCACAAAAACATGCAGGCTTTCATCCTTTACAGTCTCCCTGGCCCATGGAAACAAAATGCAATTTTAAAAAAGTATTTTTCTTCTTCCCCTGTTCTCTGATTAGGAGCTTTGCAAAGGGCTTTCAAGTTTTCTGTGGGGCTTTTTGGAGGGATGGGTTCAATGGGGAAGGATGTTGTCAACTTGTATTTTAAAGCCTTTTAGAGAACAGTATCACAGAGCTGCAGGCCCATCCTTCCAGTATCAGAGCCCAGGGATAGGTACTCAGATAGAAGGGTCTTCTCTGCTCAGAAGGAAATGTAGGAGTGTGGAAACCATTGGCCATTTGAGTCAGGTGCTTCCCTGGTGGCTCAGTTGGTAAACAATCTGCCTGCATGTGGGAGATTTGGTTCAATCCTTGGGTTGGAGATCCCCTGGAGGAAAGCCTGGCAGCCCACTCCAGTATCCTTACCTGGAGCATCCCCATGGACAGAGGAGCCTGGGGGGCTGCAATCCATGGGGTCGCAAAGAGTTGGACACAATGGAGTGACTTTCACTTCACTTTACTTCACTTCTTCACTAGAAAGTGGCTCTGCTTTAGAGAACTGGCTCACTTGGAACTTGGAATTCAGCTCAGATGTTGAGACATTTCTCAAATCTCATTATTGAGTTGTGGGTTCGCAGTGGGGGTGGGTGTTAGGAGACCAAAGAGTCTGTGTTTTGTCATTGGAATAGAAAAGGAGAGGTAATGCATCAGAATATTCTGGAAGGAAGAGCTATTATCTCCTCCTTGGGAAGAGCCTTTAATGTTCCAGCCCTCCTCCCACCCTCAGGAATATCCTCAGTGCATGAGGAAAGAGGAAAGAAAATGCTTCTACTTTACTATCTTGTGGGCTCCTCAAGCCAGCTATAAATCTACCACCAACACTAACTTTTAATCCATAAAGATAAGTAGGAGTTTAATGCAGCATTTTGTCACCATATTCAATTTTCATAAATTAGCCCTCAAGTTAATGCATTGATTGGGAAATGCATTAAGCACAAATCCATCTATTATCTCTAGTCTGAAGGCTTGGTCAGATCCTCACTAAGAGCTGCAGGTCAAAGAGATCTGATGTTGACATCTACTGCAGCCAGCACTGGTGGTCCCCAGCCCCCAGCTCCCGAGGCAAGCTGGGCCCTCAAGTGGCCAAGCTTGGGGAGAGTCCCTTGTAAAGAATACCGGGACCTCTGGAAGAAACTGAAACTGACTGCTCACAGGAAGCAATTGTCTCCCTGTTTTTCTGTATCATTTAATTGGTCAACTTCATTCACATTTTTACTTACTAGGAGATAAAATTTTAGAGGGAAAAATGGGTGGGACTTGCCTTCACACCAACTTCAACAGACCTTTGCTTTCAAACCTTTCATACTCACACAACTCATCCATCCACCCAGCTCTCTCAGGGGGTATCTTCATTGCAGAGATGGGGAAGCTGGGGCTGGAAGGTCAGTCCAAGATGCAAAAGTCTCTCAGGTTATTATCTTTCCCACTTACACATCTGGAGACCATGGCATTTCACCCTAACAGCCTCCTTAAAGAGCAAAGACATCACTCTGCTGACAAACTTCTGTATAGCCAAAGCTATGGTTTTTCTAGTAGTCATTTACAGATGTGAGAGTTGAACCATAAAGAAAGCTGAGTGACAAAGAATTGATGCTTTCAACTTGTGATGTTGGAAAAGACTCTTGAGAGTCCCTTGGACAGAAAGGAGATCAAACCACTCAATCCTAAAGGAAATCAACCCTGAATGTTCACTGGAAGGACTGATTCTGAAGTTGCTCCAATACTTTAGCCACCTGTATAAAGAGCTGACTCACTGGAAAAGACCCTGATGATGGGAGACACTGAAGGCAAAAGAAGAAGGAGGGGACCAGAGGACAAGATGGTTAGATAGCATCACTGACTCAATGGACATGAAAATGAGCAAACTCTGGGAGATAGTGGAGGTCAGAGGAGCCTGGTAGACTACAGTCCATGAGGTGGCAAAGAGTTGGACACAAGTTAGCGAATGAACAATAGCAAGTTGTTTTCATAGCTTTTAGTGTATTGAATACAACTACCTTCTAAATTGGAGGAAGAGATTGCTTTATGTTGTACTGCTTGGAAATTTGTCAAGAATTGTTCAATAATTCAGAAAAGTCATCTGTCTGTTGAGAACCTTGCACATGGTATTTGGATGACCAATTTAAAATACTCATGTCTGTTTGCATTTGTAGCTGGAAAAATCATGATGATTCTACATATAGATGCAAGCATCTGACATCATTATTTTGGTTCCTGGTGTAATTGTCCCCCCCAAATTTACATATGTACATATTGGTACAGCCATCTCTTATTATAAATTGCTTTGTTTTATTTCTCTTTTATACTACAGCTAGAAAATTAGATTGATTTCTTAAAGAGATCTGATGTTGACATCTACTGCAGCCAGCACTGGTGGTCCCCAGCCCCCAGCTCCCGAGGCAAGCTGGGCCCTCAAGTGGCCAAGCTTGGGGAGAGTCCCTTGTAAAGAATACCGGGACCTCTGGAAGAAACTGAAACTGACTGCTCACAGGAAGCAATTGTCTCCCTGTTTTTCTGTATCATTTAATTGGTCAACTTCATTCACATTTTTACTTACTAGGAGATAAAATTTTAGAGGGAAAAATGGGTGGGACTTGCCTTCACACCAACTTCAACAGACCTTTGCTTTCAAACCTTTCATACTCACACCAACTCATCCATCCACCCAGCTCTCTCAGGGGGTATCTTCATTGCAGAGATGGGGAAGCTGGGGCTGGAAGGTCAGTCCAAGATGCAAAAGTCTCTCAGGTTATTATCTTTCCCACTTACACATCTGGAGACCATGGCATTTCACCCTAACAGCCTCCTTAAAGAGCAAAGACATCACTCTGCTGACAAACTTCTGTATAGCCAAAGCTATGGTTTTTCTAGTAGTCATTTACAGATGTGAGAGTTGAACCATAAAGAAAGCTGAGTGACAAAGAATTGATGCTTTCAACTTGTGATGTTGGAAAAGACTCTTGAGAGTCCCTTGGACAGAAAGGAGATCAAACCACTCAATCCTAAAGGAAATCAACCCTGAATGTTCACTGGAAGGACTGATTCTGAAGTTGCTCCAATACTTTAGCCACCTGTATAAAGAGCTGACTCACTGGAAAAGACCCTGATGATGGGAGACACTGAAGGCAAAAGAAGAAGGAGGGGACCAGAGGACAAGATGGTTAGATAGCATCACTGACTCAATGGACATGAAAATGAGCAAACTCTGGGAGATAGTGGAGGTCAGAGGAGCCGGTAGACTACAGTCCATGAGGTGGCAAAGAGTTGGACACAAGTTAGCGAATGAACAATAGCAAGTTGTTTTCATAGCTTTTAGTGTATTGAATACAACTACCTTCTAAATTGGAGGAAGAGATTGCTTTATGTTGTACTGCTTGGAAATTTGTCAAGAATTGTTCAATAATTCAGAAAAGTCATCTGTCTGTTGAGAACCTTGCACATGGTATTTGGATGACCAATTTAAAATACTCATGTCTGTTTGCATTTGTAGCTGGAAAAATCATGATGATTCTACATATAGATGCAAGCATCTGACATCATTATTTTGGTTCCTGGTGTAATTGTCCCCCCCAAATTTACATATGTACATATTGGTACAGCCATCTCTTATTATAAATTGCTTTGTTTTATTTCTCTTTTATACTACAGCTAGAAAATTAGATTGATTTCTTGAAATCCAATTTATATTATATATTATATATATTATAATATACAGGAATATACATTATATTATATATAATATAGTATATTATAAAAATATATAGATATAGGTACAATATATCTAAGAAATTCATTTCAAGATAGTAAAGAGAACATCAGCCAATATTTGTTATAAAAGCAGGCACTAGTTTTGAGAACCACTGTCTGAAGAAGAGTACTTGCACACATACCCCCAGAAGACATGTACAAATGGATTCTTGGCAGCAGGACTTTCAAAAGAAAAAAAAAAAGGAAAACTGAGAACAACCCATATCTCCATTAACAGCAAACTGGATAAATGCATGCTTAAATGTATGTTGTGAAATGCTATAAGAGCAAAAATAAATGACCTAAGCCGTATTCATCAGTGTGGGTGAATTTTTTAAAAATATGAAATGAAACCAACAAATTACAAAACACATATGCAGTAGGAACATTTTTATTAAAACATGGGCATAACCAAACTATTCAGGAATGTATACAATGTGATAAAGCGACAAAGAAAAGTAAGGCATAGGAAATAAAATTACACGTCAGTGTAATTTTACCTCGGGGTCCGCGGGGGACGAATGCAGCTGATGAAGGACACGGAAGGGTGAGGTTCTATTTCTTAAACTGGATGATGGCTCCTCATCGTATCGCTTTAAACACATTATATGTACTTTAAGATAGATTGCATTTCACAGTTTAAAACTTTTAAAAATCAGATTCTCCTACCTAATTAGACAGACCCTTTAGTTGCAGACTTCTTTTACAGTTCATCTTAGCTTGCACTGAGGATTGGCAGAAAGACAAAACTATCGGGTCTCCTCCGGGTTCAGAACACACTCCCTGTAGATGCTAAGTCGGCACTTGTCTTGGGACATCTGGCCATGGGATGGTGACGTTGGTGTGTGGTTCAGCATCCCTGCAACCTCCCAGAGACCATGTGTAATGCCAAGACTCCCAAGGAGCCAGCATGGGAAGAATCTCAGCACTCAGAGGAAAGAAGGGTTTGCCAACATCCAAGGAAATGCAGTTGTCTCTCAAAAAGGGTTTGATGGAGCTGTCTGGCCCTGAGTGATTGATTCTCTGCTGCTGGTGGGTCACTGTCTGCCTGCAAAGCAGTCTCTGCTAGATTGTCAATGGCAGCCACTCAAAATTAGTGCCCAGGCTGCTGGAGAATTTTTATAGTGGGACCTGGAAGCTTCCCCACTCCCGAAGACTGAAGGACTGAGGCAAGGTTTGGCAAAGCAAGTGTCATTTCATTTGAAGAATTTAGCCTAAATGAGAAAAGGAAGAAGCTACACACTCAGAATGGAAGAGCAACACCCTTAGGAGGCCAGCAGCATGCTGAGTTCTAGATACCACAGGACAATAAGACAATTCTTTCAATAAAGAATTCAGGCTCCATCTGGTCTCAGATGGGGCAGGTACCTTTTTCCATATTCCTCTACCTGGTGTCATATCTGGTAAGTTGAAGGTACATGATATTGAAAAAATTTAATTGAAAAAAAAAGCAAGTGAACAAGAAATGTAGAAGATACATATAATACATGACAAATTGGTAGCTTAGACCCTAAGGGCAGAGCCTAGAGCCACATTGGGTTAAGAAGATTCTCAAAGCTTTCTTGGTAGAGGTGTGACTTAAAAGACCCACAGATATTAGATGGATGCAGAGGGAAGGGATTGAGGGATGGGATATCCCAGCATGTGGAAATGGGGACACTGAGGCTGGGAGGTGGGTAAGCACGAGAGCTGTTAGGACCAAGGGAGCAGGCTACCTTGGCTTCAGCCACTGGAGCAGTGGCAACTAGACATCAACTGTGCATGTCGTGGGGCCTTGAATGTCATGCTGCAGGCAGCAGAGAGGTGTGCCAGCTGTTGGCCCTGCCTGGGTCCCACTCAGACTTCAAGCTACATCTCAAAAGCAGCTCTCCTGAGTTTCTACACTTTTTTGCCTGCAGCCTTTCCCCAAATTTGTGGTGCTCCCTCAGCTGCTCCCAGGGAAACCCAGAGTCAGCAAAGTTCCCAGCCCTGGGAGGCAGGTATGTGCAGGCCCCATCCTTGGTAGAGGGTGTGTCCCAGGCACATGACCCATGTGTTCTCAGGGGCACTTCCACAAGGTTGAGCCGCACTGCCCATGCATTCATGGTGCCCAGAATTCACTCTTAGGTGGATGTTCTTGCTTACCTGTCCCACTGGCCTGCCACCTTGTTTCTGCTTCCCAGCTCCACTTCCCAAGGTCTTGTCTCTGGCTATGCTTTCAGGAAAACTCACACTTTAAGGGGGACACATCCAAAGAAAGAGGATCCATTAGACTTGAGCCAATAATGATGAATCGGGCCGCATGTGAAAGCCAAGGTCTCCACAGTGGTGTGGGGTGACTAAAATGGGCAAGAGACACAGAAAGACAGAGAACAGAGACTCACACAGAGAGATGGAGACAGCTGACAGGCAGGAAAAAGGAGAGAGAGAGAGAGATGTAGAGAAAAACAGACGGAGATAGAGACGAACAGTGAGAGAGACAGAAACACACAGAGGTAGAAAGGCAGAGAGCCGCCAGCACAAGCTGAAGCTCCCTGGAGGACGGGGCAGAAGAGGCCCAGCCTCCCCAAGAGTAGGGAGGGGAGGGGCAGGGGAGGGAGGGGAGGAACAGGGCCCGACTCTGCCTGTGTGAGTCTCAAGCCCCCAGGGTCACTCATTCTGCCTCTGCCTGTTCCCCTACCTCCCCTTCATCTTTCTTCTTCAGTAGCAGGTAGCAGGGAGGCCACGGCAGCCATGTCTCAGTTTGGAACATGCTCGAGCTGCTTGGCCATAGTGACACAGCAAGGAGATGAGCAGCATTTTGTCTCCAGCATCTGAGGTGATACTTTCAGAGCCATGTACATTATTCACCCAACACAAGCACATTTGCACAAGAAAAAGATTAATATTAATGTTAATCTAGAAAGAGCTAGACTAGGACACAGCACTAGGTGTGAAATGCCCAGCACAGGTCCTGGCACGGGGTCAGTTCAGTTCAATCGCTCAGTCTTGTCCAACTCTTTGCGACCCCATGAATTGCAGCATGCCAGGCCTCCTTGTCCATCACCAACTCCTGGAGTTTACTCACTCATGTCCATTGAGTCGGTGATGCCATCCAGCCACCTCATCCTCTGTCGTCCCCTTCTCCTCCTGCCCCCAACCCCTCCCAGCATCAGAGTCTTTTCCAATGAGTGAGCACTGGGTCATCCCACTACGAACCTTTACAAAATCTACATGAAGTCACAAAGAGCAATGGCTGTGCTCTTTCCTGTCTCTCTCTGCCTCTGACTCCACACCCTGGCACTGCACCAACTTGGTTTCCTCTTCTGTAAACTAAGCATGGTCCAGAAAGTTTCTGTGGGCATTTAGTGAGGTGAGGCACGTAAGACACCCAGCCCAGGGCCTGGCACACAGCGTGCCTTGTGGACGGCGTCTATCACAGCAGCCCTGGTATCAGTCACACCACTGCAGGCCTTTTCTGCTTTGCTCAGCTCTCAACACTTGGCACCACTTTACTCAGCTCAATCTCTGCTTCAGCAAAACTTTTTCTGACCCCAAATAGTTCTGGTCTTTCCTCTCCTGAGCCCACCACACGTCTACTGACACTTTGTTGCATGGGATTACAACTTTGTAAATGTCACTTGGTCTCTTGGGCCTTCTCTGACCAACATGGCCCAATGTAATACTCTTTTCCTGCCCCAGTGTGTTTTTCTTAGTCTTTGTTACAATTTACAGGGATGCACTTCCCCACCTTTCACATTAGACTGTGACAGGAGGGACAGGAGGGCAGCAACCACTTTTGGGTCCCGAGTCCCCAGAAACAGACCTGAGACAAAGAGGCTAAGAGCATGTCTTTTGTGTGAAAGGTGATGCCTAGAAACCCAAGGAGGAGTGGGGACACCAGGCAAGTTATACCCATGGCCAAGGTTCTGCCTGCCCAGAAAGAGGCTGGGAGAACACGCCTTCAAGTTGTCCCATTCAGTGGGTGAGGAAGCCTGGTTTAACCAGCTCTACCTCTATCAAGGAAGACCTCTTAGAGGAGGGGGTGGATCTGGAATCCTGCAGAGCGAAGAGAAGAGGGAGGGGAAGGGAGACTAGGCCAGAGGAGCAGCACAGTGAAAGCTCAAGGCAGGAAGAGTAGAGCCCATGTAGCTGGAGCAAGAGGCCTGAGGGTTGCATAGGCATGCTGGCGCTGGGGCCAGGAGGGAGGCAGCCAGGTCTGTGGAAGCCTCAGCCCACCACTGGGTGCTTGGGCCCCAGAGTGTAATTGCTTGCAAGGTGCTGAAGAACTTCAGCCGGCAGGTGATATAATCAGACGCATGTTTTAAGAAGTTAACCTCTTCAGCATCTTTGTGGAGGGAAAGTAGGAGGGCATGGCAGGAGCGGGAAAGCAGAGCCCAGCCAGGAGGAGCGAGGTGCATCCAGGGGACAAGCGGTCATCCCAATTGCAGGGGCAGCATCGGGGACGAGCAGAGGAGGCAGCTGTGGACACTCAGGGGCACTCATGGGAGGAAATGGATGGGCGCTCATCTGGTGTGGAGAAGGGTAGGATGAGGAAGGATAGTCCCAGCAGAAGGAACAGCCCAGCAAGAACACGAAGTGGGACAGCCTGGAGGTGAGTGAGCCCTGGGGTTCCCTCCTGCCTGAATGTGACTGTGATGAATTACTGAAATTAGAGAGTTTCAAAACCTCAATAGCAATTTGACAAAGTAACAGAGTATGACTGTTCAATCTAATAATAAAGAATTGGGTGCTTGTATTTTGTGTGGCTTTTTTTTTAATCTCATTTTTCTCATCACTCAGTTTTTATTGTATTTTGCAAAAGTATTGGTCTGCAACTGATGGGAAATAAAAACCTAGTCTTTTGCTGACTCTGAGTTGGGAAGCTTGGCCATGCGGTCTCTCCATCAGCTTCTGTTGCCAAAACCAAACTCTTCTTAGTCCCAGAGTTAGTTCCCACTCATTTTTTTCTCTTTATGTCAGGAAAACCCATCACCCCACCTGAGGCCAGTAAGCAAAGCAGAATGTCCTCACCACTGTAATCCCCAGAATTTCTATTGCCCCACATTAGCTCAGATATTCTGAGAGAGGTTTCCCTGGCTTGGCTGAAAGCCAGTACTGTTTACTCTTTGAAACAACAGTGTTGTGGACGGTTGCACACAGTACTGAGCCCAAACCAGCAGAGGGACTATGAGTGATGATGGCATCCTGTGACTCCCCACCTCCATCGCCCACTGTCAGCAGCCAAGCTCACTAGAGGTCATTCGTGCAGATCAGCTGCTAATGGACTTTCCCCGCTGGCTGTTTTATCTCCAGCACTATTTTTTTTTTAACTCATTTGGGACTTTGAACTGTTCATATGCATTTTGTTTGTGAGTGCAGACATAAATAAATCCTTTAGTGCTGTTTCCATGCAGCTTCTCAAAGATTCAGAAACTGACTTCCTGCTCCTTCATTTCTTTGCTGAAAGCTAAGCAATTCTACAATTTACCAAGATGTGGCTGAGGGGCTCTGGGCCATAACCATTCCCAAAGGGGCACTCTCAACAGGGGCTTTCCAAAGGGCAGCAACAAAGTTTTTTGTGGTGTTTTTTGTGTGTGTGTGTTTTTTTCTCTGCTTTTCTGGAAGAGTTTCAGATTGGGTGCCCCACCCACCATCACCACCCAAAGAGCACATGAGCCCAATGGCCATTTGCAAAGCACCATTTGCTAAATCAAATCCCTTATGACTATACAGCGGAAGTGACAAATAGTACCAAGGGATTAGATCTGATGGACAAAGGTTTGTAACATCGTACAGGAGGCAGTGACCAAAAGAATCCCAAAGAAAAAGAAATGCAAGAAGGCAAAATGGTTGTCTGAGGAGGCTTTACAAATACCTGAGAAAAGAAGAGAAGTGAAAGGCAAAGGAGAAATGGAAAGCTATACCCAACTGAATGCAGAGTTCCAAAGAATAGAAAGGTGAGATAAGAGAGCCTTCTTAAGTGAATAATGCAAAGAAATAGAGGAAAACAATAGAATGGAAAAGACTAGAGATCTCTTCAAGAAAATTGAAGATTATCAAGGGAACATTTCATGCAAAGATGGACACAATAAAGGACAGAAATGGTGAGGACCTAACAGAAAAGAAGAGATGAAGGAGACATGGCATAAGAACTATACAGAAATGGTCTTAATGACTCAGATAACCACAATGGTGTTTTCACTAACCTAGAGCCAGACATTCTGGAGTGTGAAATCAAGTGGGCCTTAGGAAGCATCACTATGAACAAAGCTAGTGGAGGTGATGGAATTCCAGTTGAGCTATTTCATAGCCTTAAAGATGATGCTGTTTAAGTGTCACACTCAACATGCCAGCAAATTGGGAAAACTCAGCAGTGGCCACAGGACTGGAAAAGATCAGCTTTCATTCTAATCCCAAAGGACAATGCCAAAGAATGTTCAAACTACCGTACAATTGCACTCATTTTACATGCTAGCAGGTAATGCTCAAAATCCTTCAAGCGAGGCTTCAACAGTATGTGAACTGAGAACTTCCAGATGTACAAGCTGGATGTAGAAAAGGCAGAGGAACCAGAGATCAAATTGCCAACATTCATTGGATCATAGAGAAAGCAAGGGAATTCCAGAGAAACATCTGCACCATCGACTACACTAAAGCCTTTAACTGTGTGGATCACAACAAACTGTAGAAAATTCTTAAAGAGAAGGGAATATCAGAGCACCTTACCTGTCTCCTAAGAAACCTGTATGCAGGTCAAGAAGCAACAGATAGAACTGGACGTGTAACAATGGATTGATTCAAAATTGGGAAAGCAGTACTTTAAAGCTGTATATTGTCACCCTGCTTATTTAACTTACATGCAGCAGAGTGCATCATACAAAATGCTGAGCTGGATGAATCACAAGCTGGAATCAAGATTGCCAGAAGAAATATGAACAACCTCAGACATGCAGATGATACCACTCTAATGGCATAAAGTAAAGAGGAACTAAAGAGCCTTTTGATGAAGGTGAAAGAGGAGAGTAAAAAAGCTGGTTTAAAACTCAACATTCAAAACACTAAGATCATAGTATCCAGTCCTGTCACTTCATGGCAAATAGATGGGGAAAAAAGTGGCAACAGTGACAGATTTTATTTTCCAGGACTCCAAAATCACTGCAGATGGTGACTGCAATCATGAAATTAAAAGGCACTTACTCCTTGGTAGAAAAGCTATGACAAACCTAGATGATGTATTAAAAAGCAGAAACATCTCTTTGCCAACAAAGTTGTGTATAATCACAGCTGTGGTTTTTCCAGTAGCCATGTATGGATGTGGGAGTTGGACCATGAGGAAGGCTGAGCACCGAAGAATTGATGCTTTTGATCTGTGGTGCTGGAGAAGACTTTTGAGAGTCCCCGAAGAGTCCCTTGGACAGCAAAAAGATTAAACCAGTTAATCCTAAAAGAAATCAACTTTGAATATTCATTGGAAGGATGCTGAAGCTGAATAATTTGGCATCTGATGTGAAAAGCCAACTCACAGGAAAAGACCCCGATGCTGGGAAAGATTGAAGGCAAAAGGAGAAGAGGATGACAGAGGATGAGATGTTGGATGGCATCACCAACCAATGGATATGAATTTGAGCAAACTCTGGGAGATGATAAAGGACAGGGAAGCCTGACATGCTGCAGTCCATGGAGTTGCAAAGAAAGAGTTAGACACAACTTAGCAACTGAACAACAACAATTTACTGAGCACTTCAGGACCACACACTGTAGTTGCCACTGTAGTCTAGTCTCAAAGATAAGAGTTAGGTGCAATATATAACCAAGGATCAAATATCATTGCCCCACAAGTCAAATATAGTTGGCAGATGTGTTTGTTTTACATACACAGTTTTTAAATGTGTAAAGTGTACATAAAAGTACAGATTTCCAAGTTTCCTTGAAAACTCAGAACACTGGAAAGTGCCATGGTAGCAACTGAATGAAAACAAACATTGTCTGGGGTCGAGGAGCTTGGATGTCTTGCTGCAGGCACTCATCTTTGTGTGGGGAACAGGGGAGGGATAGAGGTGTAGGCATTTAAAAAGAGGAAACTTCCCTGATTCTTATTCTAAGTTGGAAAGCAAAGGTGAAAATTCTGTCAGCATCAGGGCAGGGAAACCTGAATGAGTGGTTTAGAAAAGATTAGAGACTGGAGTTAGGCTAATAGAACCAGATTTCCTGAAGAGATGGGCTTTGCAGAAGTATCTAAAGAACAGCACACACCAGAGTCGAGTGCAGCCTTGCATGTCTGTCCCCAGTAGCATCAGCCCTTGCTTTGGCTGGCTGGGCAGGCAGGCAGGGTCTATGACTCTCTGATCTCAGCTTCCCACACAGTCACCCACCAAGGCTGCATTTAGTATGTGAGAGTCAATAGGCTCTATCCTTGGGCTTCCCTTGTGGCTCAGCTGGTAAAGAATATGCCTGCAATGCAGGAGACCTGGGTTTGACCACTGGGTTGGGAAGATCCCCCGGAGAAGGAGAAGGCTGTCCATCCAGTATTCTTGCCTAGAGAATTCTATGAACTATATAGTCCATGGGGCCACAAGGAGTTGGACATGACTGAATGACTAAGCATACACAGGTCCTCTCACTGACAGAGAGTGGGATACATAAAGGCCTTTCCCTCAAAGAGCTCATGAACTAGCAGGAGGAACAGACAAGTTAAAGCTCTGGGAGCTAGGAGAGCACATATAGAAGCTGCAAACCCCAGGGGGTAGAGCTGCTCAAATGGAGAACACGAGAGAATTACCTACTCTGTGTCAGACAAGCTCTGAAATGACCAACGTGATGCCCACCTCTTGTTCTTCATATCTTTGTGCCATCCCCTCTCCTTGGGCTAGATGGGACCTGTGACTTGCTTCTCATCCAAAGAATACAGCAAAGGTAAAGACGATGGGATGTCACTTTTGAAATTAGGTTACAAAGATTGATTTTTCTTGCTGGTAGACTATTTCCTTCTTGGCTTGCATGCTTAATGAAATGAGTTGCCATATTGAAGCATTCCATGCCATGAGAGAATGAGGGTGCCCCCTGACCAGCAGCCAGCTAGCTCTGAAACCTTTAGTCCAACAGCCCTCAAGAAACTAAATTCTTCCAAAGACCTTCCCCAGTCAAACCTTCAAATGAGACTCCAGCTGACACCTTGGCTGCAGCTTTGTTAGAGACCCTGCAGCAGAGGTTTCAGATAAGGTTTGCTTGTCTCCTGACCTATAAAATCTGGGAGATAATAAATATGTTTTCAGCTTCCAAATTTGTGGTGATTTGTTATGTGGCACTAGGGCTTTCCAAGTGACTCAACGGTGGGGAATCTGTCTGCCAATGTAAATGTGGGAGATGTCGTTTTGATCCCTAGGTCAGGAAAATCTTCTGGAGGAGGAAATGGCAAACCACTCCAGTATTCTTGCCTGGAAACTTCCATAGACAGAGAAGCCTGTTGGGCTGCAGTCCTTGTGGTCATGAAGAGTCATACATGGCAGAGCATGCATGCACACATGTACTAGAAACTTATTAGTTTCTGCATTTATGTCCCCTGCTTTGGGGACAAAAAGTCATTTATAAACACTTTCACCAAGTCGCATATGGCCTGAATATGTGTGTTGTTGAGTCCCTGGCTGTGGGCTGAACGGTGCTCAGAAGCTAATAGAGACAAGAGAAATTGCAGTGGCTGTGCTCTTCTCCCTTGCCTAAAGCCACAGCTGTCTTCCTACCAGTGGCTAATACCTCCTTACATGAGCAGTTGCCTATATCTCTCAAGCCTGGAGAGAGGCCAGGGATTCCGGCCCCACTTCTGACCTTGGCCAGATCCCCAGCACTGAGTGGGCCCAAGTGTATTCTAAATTCCTTCAAATACCTAAGCACTAGTTTGTTCAGGACTTGAGCCAGGCCTGGTAACATGGAGGGAGTGAAATCTAGCCTGGGTCTGGAGGCTCTCAGCTGGCAGAGGAAAGCTCACAGGCAAGGAGCATCAGGCACAAAGCCAAGGTGTGGCCTTGCTACCACCATGGACCCCACCTAGGTGACTCAGAGCTGGATGCTGTCTCAAAGAGGGAAAAGGAGGGAACAGAGCCAGCCTGGACTGTAAATAAAGCAGTGATGCAGTCTGGGGAAACCAGAAGGCTCCTTATATCAAAAATCTCTACAGACCAAATGCCAAGATTAGCCCACTAGCTCATCATTCTTCAGGTTAAGCCGTGGCCCAAGTCCTGGGTGTAAATACCCAGGAGAGCAAATCTCCTACATTCTCATCACATGTGTTTAAATGTGTTCATCAGGTTGATTTATCTCTGACAAAAGGGCTCAGGGTTTAGGAATCTCAACCTTATTCATATCTCCTCCTTATTCCCTCATTCTCCCTTTAAAATACCTAGTTAGAAAGATGGTAACGATAACCGTGTATGCGAGACAGCAAAAGAGACACAGATGTATAGAACAGTCTTTGGACTCTGTGGGAGAGGGAGAGGGTGGGATGATTTGGGAGAATGGCATTGAAACATGTATAATATCATATATGAAATGAATTGCCACTCCAGGTTCAAGCATGATACTGGATACTTGGGGCTGGTGCATTGAGATGACCCAGAGGGGTACGGGGAGGGAGGAGGGAAGGGGGTTCAGGACAGGGAACACGTGTATACCTGTGGCAGATTCATGTTGATGTAAAACCAATACAATATTGTAAAGTAATTAACCTTCAATTAAATAAATTTGTATTTAAAAATAAATAAATTAATTAAAATAAAATAAAATACCTAGTTATCAAATTGAACTTGAGTTCAAACAATGTTGGACTTTTCCCCTATTGCAATAGTATATTACTGATTCAAATCTATCCTTACCAATTTACCTGCTGTCCAGCTGTATCAGCCTTTGACAGTGAATGGTGATGAAATTAAACATGTTTTGGGTCTTTTCCAATTTTGTTCTTCTCCATAATTTTCTCTACATTGACTCAGAGCTGCTTTTGTAACTGGGGGAAAATTCTATTTAAAGCATCACTTTTGATTCACTGGAGACATTCCAAGATCAGAGCTTGAGAATGGTTGTTTTAAAATCTCCCTCATCTTTACCTTGCGGGTAAATGGGTCTCCACAGAAATTCGACAGAGAGGTTCCCGGCCCTTACATTACGTTGCCAGTGTTGCCCTCCACACTCTACAGAAACACAATTCCACAGCACTAGGTTCACAGCCACAACCAGAGCAGATATGTTGCTGCCATACCTCAGCTGACAGCCCTTATCACTCGTGACTATGCCTTAAGAACTGATAATGCTGGTCTGCTCATAGCCTACATGAAAGTTCAAGAAAGTCTTACCATTTAGAGAGCTGTGAAATGGCACCTTCACAAGTACAATGAACTCTGGCTAAAGCACATGCTAACTAATGGGCGACCCTTCCTCCCACGGGTCAGGAACTTCAGGCAGCAATGCCTCCTTAGCACAACACTCAGGCCAGCACAGGCATTCAGCCTAGTATTCTTTTTTTTTTTCCCCAAGTTGTAATTCACTTTTATTACTCTAGACTTCAGATTATATTTTATGACTAGATCCATGTCATTTCAGCTGTGATGGAGTGGGAATTACAAGTCTTATAGCTGTCTGGACAGCTAGTAAGGTTAGCAAGAAGGGTAGATAAATATTAGATGGGCAGCAAGTACTTTCTGTCACATTCGCTTCCTAGAAGGTTGAACATGTGTAATTGATCTCTAGGTTTTCCCTGGTGGCTCAGTGATAAAGAATCTGCCAGCAATGCAGGAGACACAGGTTCAATCCCTGAGTCATAGGGAAGATTCCCTGGAGAAGGGAAAGACAACCCACTCCAGCATAGCCTGAAAAATGCCATGGACAGAGGAGCCAGGCAGGCCACAGCCCACGGGGTCGCAAGAGAGTCAGACGTGACTTTGCGACCAAAGAGCAACAACACATTGGTCTCCAAACCCAGTCACCATTGGGTTGGATCCTTAAGCTAATGTTGGTTGCCTTTGACAGTGGCAGTGGACACTGATATGGGGGGAAAAAAACAGGAGGAAGAATGATAGCTCAGTTGTTTAAAATGGAATTGCAGTTTCAGCTTAGTATTCTTATGAGGACAAAACAGGGCCTTTTTTGAATTCCAAAAGGACTGAATTATAACTCAGAAATTGCTCAAAGTATTCAAACATAACTGAGAAACTGAGCACACACACATTCTATGGTTAACAGTCCCAGTATTTTAACTGAAGGTTTCTAAACTTCCAGGCTAAAGACTCCATGGACCAATTACCCTACCCATTGCTACTTGCCAGCATCACCTCTGGTAAAATGACTCTAACATTGGAATGGATAATATTTAGCATAAACACAATTAAATTCTTGTTTGTCTTCAAAGCATCTTATCAAAGTTCATACCTTTCAAACTCACACCACGGATTCAATTCTACTGACAATGAAGAGAGCACAAAGAACAGCCACTGGGCCTGATGAGCTGCCAGTGTCACACAAACACGTGGCCCACAGTTCAAACCCAGCTTGCAGTGACACCAGAGTGTTTTAAAAGTTGGGTTTCTCACTTCACCCCTATTGGCTATTATGAAAAAGACAGAACAGCAAATGTTGGAGAGAATGTAAAGAAAAGAGAACACTGTTGGAGGGACTGTGTGCAGCCACTATGGTAAAATTGTATGGAGGTTCTTCAAGAAATTAAGAATAGAACTACCATGTGGCCCAGCTAGCCCATTTCTGAATACTTATCTGAACATAAAAACACTAATTCAACAAGATATATATACTCCTATATTCATTCAGCACTATTTACAGTAGCCAAGACATAGAAATAAGCTAGATATCCCTCAATGGATGAATGCATTAAAAATACATATATTTTCAATGGAATACTACTCAGTCATAAAAGTGTGAAATCCTGCCATGTGCAACATGGTAACTAGATTTGTGGTGGTAATCACATTGCAGTGTATACAGATTATAATTATAGTGCTGTATACCTGAAACATATAATAAAAAATGTTTTTTTAACCTTGAGTTTTTGAAAGCAGCTCTTCTGCCCCTTTCTCATTTGCCCATTTCTATTCCCCTTCAACCTTGAAAGAACCTAATTATAGGAATAAGGCAATCACTAGGCAATTTAAACTAGCTCCTAATTTATGCTCTCTTGAATGTATACTATGCCTTGCCTAATCTACTGATTCTTTTCCTAGGTTAAAATAAATAATAATGAAGAATTAAGTAGTTAAAGGATGATTATCTTTCCACCTTCAACAGTCCCATTAGCAATCCTGCAGGCAGATTCCAGAGTGGGTAAGATCACATCTGAGGAGTCAGACAGCCTGCATGCAGTGGAGAATACAGCGGAAAGCATGACCCCCTTCTGCCTTTGCAATTCACTGAGATTCTTTCCCTCTCTTTGCCTTTAAAAACTGTCATGGGTGAGCGGAATCTCAGTTGATCTTGGGACATGAATCCACCTTCTTGCCAGATTGCTATCTTTCTTGATTAAAGCATCCTTCCTTTCTTCTGATGCTTTCCTCTCCATTTTTGACTTTCAAATGGCAAGCAGCCAATCTAAGCTGGGTAACATTTTTACCAACATTTTTTAAGCTTCGAGATTCACAAAAAAATCATCAGTTCTCTTGAAAAAATTCAGAGGATTTGACATACGGTCCTTTAGTATCTGCTGTCTCTTTTAAACACTTTGTACTCTCTGATATACCTCTGCCTGCTCTGGCCTCTTTTAGTCCTGAATAACACCTGTCTGGCTGTAGGAAGCATGGTTGTACCCCCTCCCCACTCCTACACACAGCCAGATTGTGGAGCAGGAAGAAAAAGATGCTGCTTTTCAGATGCTTTAGGCTGTGGCACCAGCGTGAGGGACCCTGCTCAGTGAGGTCGGGACCCAGCAGCTGGAGCTGCAGTGACAGCCTGCAGATGGGACGCCAGTTGCAAAGTCCTCGTGGCAGCTCCCACCTGGCCCCCCAGCTCATGCCTCTTCCTGGGAAGGCGCAGAATGAGAAGCACCATGGAGCCAGTTGAGGCCGCAGTTCAACCAGAGGCTGACCATGTCCAGCTTCCAGAGCTGTCAGAATCTGCAGGGGCCGTGCTCGTCCACAGAGGAGTACGGTCGTGCCAGGCTGGTCCCGAGGCCCTCCAGCCATCCTGGTGGAGCGAGGCCACTCGCAGGGGAGGGAAGCCACAGGGCAGGATGCGTGGCATCCACACCAGCCTCGGTATGTCCTTGGGGAACCACATCATGCTTCAACTTGAACACATTCATTCTCATTGCAAACGAGCAGAGAACTGTCTTCCTGAGGCTGTCCCAAAGCTGTTATCTGTCCCCCCTTGGGATTCAGGGGGCTCGCGGCTCTGCCTTTTCCTCCTTCTTGTTGAGGCAGAGCCTTTATTTCTGTCCCCCTTTCTTAAGAGGGGAGCAGAGGGTGTTCTAGATTCCATCTATAAACCTTCAGATAAAATTGGGCTTGGGACAGGATTCATGCCCTGTGCGTCCTTTGCCAACCCTTCCCACCCACCTCCCGGTGCAGCGTTGACTGCCAGGCCTGTCCCTCGAGTCCCTGCTCACCCGGGTGGAAGACGAGTTGATCAGGCAGACCTAAGAGAGGAGGCACCGCCCTACGGAGCACACTGTGCCTGCCTACATGAGGAAGTCCTGGAGCTGCAGAGAAGCTCAGAAATTCTCCCCAGACCCTTCTGCGGCGCTGCGACTTCAGGCTCCAGTAGAGCGCTTTTTCTGAATGCTCCGTTCCATAACCATAGAGGGCAGGTTGTTGTATCCTGCTGACGGGCTACTACAGTTTCCAGCTCTGGGAATGCACGGCTCCTGTTGCGTCCCGATGCAGGCAGGGCCGCAGGAAGTCTCCCTCTGTGATGCCTGGTGTAAGTGAGCCCGCGCCGAGGCCATGGGCCCAGCCTGCTCAGATGGCGTCTTGCGGCCTTCGCCCCAGGAGCCATCCTCCAGCTTCCCTAACCGGCAATGAGAGACTACTCTCGATATTTTCCAAGAGCAGGACTTTTTCAGTAGGGCAGAGAATGGAGAGAGTTTACAGAAAACAACTTTAGAGGTGGTAACAACTGACCTACAAAGCGGAATGGCCCATTTTATGCACAGTTTCTAAAAGAGAAAAAAAAAAAAAAAAGATCCTTCTTCTCTTTGTTCTTCTCCACTGGAGGCTTCGCCACTTGGTGGAAGTTTCAGGACAGGCTCTGGAAGGGTGGTGTTTGCTTCCATTAACTGCGCAATTGGTAGAAGAAGGAGCCTACTGGCTACTCAGTGTGCTGGCACCAGGAAAAGCCGCTCCACTATTCTTGGCCTTAGATCACCAGCACTGGGGTATAAATGGATGAAAGTGTCAGTGGCAAAGAAGGTAAGCCACTGTGCCTAATAATTATTTCGTATTCAAAGAGCCGAGAATTTAAATTTGGGTGCAAATGTTATTTAAATGAAATGACTCCTAAAGCAGTTTAACCCATTGCCTGACTATTAAGTCAGAATCTGTTGCTTGATATAGCCTGGCCAGAGTAATCAGAACTATTTGGATCTTTTGGGAGTGGATGATGACACACCATTGAAGCCTCTGGAGTTAACAAAGTGAGTGTCGTCTTTGGAGGTACAGGCTAGTTCTGAGGTAATAGGTTCATCTGCAGGCCTTCGTTTGCAGGAGAGAAACGTGTCTCTCTTGCCCCATGAGAGAGAACATTCCCAGTCTCACCTGAGAAGCTAGAATTGCTGGTGTCTCTTAATTAATCACCACTCCTATAGGTCATCTTAAGCCAAGAACGTGCTGTGTGAAGGACAGGTCCGAAACAAAGCAGTGAAGTCACTGATGTGTTTATGTTCTCAACCTCCCGTCTAGGTCCCAGTGACCACCAGTGTCCCAGCCTCGTGGGGCCTGGCTCTCATCCACTTGTTAGCTAATCAGAGCTAACACAATGTGATACATTAAAAGAAAGGAGAAAGCCAAAGTTTTGGAGATAAGTGGAGACCCAGGCTTCTAAATGAAATGCCAGTTTGTAACTGGGCTGAGATGGGACAGTTCTCCTTCTAACAAACATTTTTCAAGGCACCCTCCCAAATATTTCTAAGAAACTCTGGTGAATGAAATGTTCCCTCCTCAAGGGTGCCTTGCTTCCAAATATGTTCTACCCCTCACTGTTTGAGGTCTTGAAACTCTAGCACTAGGTCCAGGGCATCCTCATGAGATGAACAATCTCTTTTCACTGTGGCAGGGACCTCGTGGTCCCTCTTGTGTTACATCAGACCTGTTTCATTCTGTATGCTTTTTCTTAAGCCCGCCTGCACTTGGCTTCTGTCAATATTTGAGTTTGTAACTCTGAA
This sequence comes from Aepyceros melampus, assembly GCA_006408695.1. Classification (NCBI taxonomy): domain Eukaryota; kingdom Metazoa; phylum Chordata; class Mammalia; order Artiodactyla; family Bovidae; genus Aepyceros; species Aepyceros melampus. Next base: position 224,591 of record SJXQ01004753.1, read on the forward strand.
CTTGTCCTTGGATAACTAAGTTTGTTCACCCAAGAGTGGTGTGAATGCCTTTCAGATATTCTGAAGGACAACAGCTCTGTCATTGGGTAGACCTGTTTCACAGATGGTTTTTCAGTTCAGAGACACCCCACCTCTGTGTTTCATCCTGGGTATTGTTCCTGCTCATTCTCTGACAGCAGGCCTTTGGCCCTCTGAATCCTGATCTCCAGTCACTGTATTGAGAATTCATTTCTCCCCATTGGAGAATTCTTGATTCACATGAACCACTGATTTCAGAAGAAAGACAAATACTTCTCTTAAAGGGGGTTTGGAATCAGGTAGGCAGATCCTCCTAATTTTCTGGGCCCATCTCTTACCATCAGTGGAGATGTTTTTCAAGTTACTTTTACCCCAAGAGTGGGGATTTGGGTGTGCAGGAATCCTTCAGACAAGACAATGGAGGATAAGCTAGAGACCTCACAAAGAGAGTTTCATTGGCATCACAGGACTTTGAAGAGTCATTTAGCTTGGGTTGCTTATGATTCTACCCCCTGATAAAGTGAAGTGAAGTCACTCAGTCGTGTCCGACTATTTGCGACTCATGGACTGTAGCCTACCAGGCTCCTCAGTCCGTGGAATTTTCCAAGCAAGAGTACTAGAGTGGATTGCCATTTCCTTCTCCAGGGGTCTTCCCAACCCAAGGATTGAACCCAGGTCTCCCGCACTGCAGGCAGACGCTTTACCGTCTGAGCCATCAGGATAAAAGATAAGGATAATAATAATCTCTAGTTTAGAATGCCATCATGAGCATTAGGTGAGGTGTCAGCTATAAAACTCTTGTGTGCATGCTCAGTTGTTCAGTCATGCTGTTTGTGACCCCATGAACCACAGCCTGCTAGCTCCTCTGTCTATGGGATTTTCCAGGGGAGAATACTGGAGAGGGTTGCCATTCCCTGAGTGCTTAATAAAGAGCATCTGCATCTACTGTTGTTGAGGCTGTTATTTTTATGTCAGTTAAGGTTCTTTAATTGCAAGTAACAGATGCAACCCTGGCTAACTTAACTGAAATTTCATGGGAAGAGCTCACCAAATCAAAGGGCCATCCAGATAACAGTCACAAAGGGGACAGAAATGGTGGCCACTCCAGAGACCCAGGCACTCAGGGCTAATCGGCAGCTTGCAAGTCTAACTACTCATCCAAGCTTGACTCACTCCACGAGAGAATCAAAGAGAAACCAGTCAGGCAAACTTTGGTCACATGGGGTGAGGTGGCAAGATGCTCTGACTGATAACCCAGTGAGACTTAACACAGTGGAACACAGGTAATTTCCCAAAGGACAAAAGTAGTATTTTTAGTCAGGAGAAAGGGTGGGATACCACACAGAAATCAACAAATATCTGATACAAACCAGAACTTCATTGCCTTTCTCTCTTCCTTTGACCAGATGATGCAGGCAGGGATCCCAGGGCCATGATCATCAGCTTCCATTCCTTGAAAGGCGCTGCGTTGTGGCTCTTGCCCACTGCTCTGTGGTTCTCCATCACCTTAGACCCAGAATGTGCTCAGCTTGATTAAGCAGATCAGGTCACCCAGTTCTCTGAGGCAGGGATGTCACAGTCATTCAGGAGCACCCACATTGGGCCCAGATGATAGCATATATTTAACATCAGCTTGGCTGTCATGCTGTTATTAAGGAGTTTTATTTTAAATATTTGAGGTGTGATTCTGCTTCCTCATGAATATGTTGATGAAGAATTTCACACTTGTTGGAATCTTGGCTCATGTGTTGGTGGGATTTGAAATAGCACCTTTATGGAAAATGGTAAAATTCTTATTACAGCCTAATGAACAAAGTCCATATGATCCAACTATAGCAGCTCCCCTTGCTGTCCCTAGGAAACCCATCCTGGTGGTAATTGGAGGGTTGACAATGCTACTTCATGGCTTACTTTTAAGATGTTTTGAAAGACAATATCTGCAGTAATAAAGTGCTCAAACATATTTGAAATGTGTTTTGTCTCCTGTCCTAAGTATACCTATAAATAAATAGTATTTGTTTCTCTCTACCATGAAATTAAATATCTTTCTGAATACCCTTCTCCTACCTTGATGAGAAAGGAGAGACTCCCTTGATGAGGCCAGCACTTCTGATGAGAAAACAGAGGAGAGGATTAACCATCCAAACACAATAATATGGGAAGCATTGCTTCCTAATTTCCAAACATGGTCTCTGTGTGTGATATTCCCCTTCTCCTTGCCTGTCTCAATCCCCTCTGTCTGGGGACACCGCCCCTCATATTTGTGCTGTTTAGGGTCTCTGTAAATTTTAGCTCTCAAGGGAATCCCTGTGAACTCCTCCACAGAGGGTGCCTTGGTAGTTATCCTCACCAATGGATCGACGGGTCTTGACATCCAGGAACTGAATCATCCCACCTACCAGTCTCCTCTGTGCTTATTTCTCATTAGCAACATTTGACCCATAGGCAAGGCGATTAAGGGTGATCATTTATTTGCCACCCACTCAGTGCCCATGGGCTGCCCTGGTAGCTCAGCTGGTAAAGAATCTGCCTGAATGCAGGAGAACCTGGTTCAATTCCTGGATCAGGACAAGACACTGGAGAAGAGATAGGCTACCCACTCCAGTATTCTTGGGCTTCCCTGGTGGCTCAGCTGGTAAAGAATCTGCTTGCAGTGTGGGAGACCCGGGTACAACCCCTGGATTGGGAAGATCTCCTGGAGAAGGGAACAGCTACCCACTCCAGCATTCTGGCCTGGAGAATTCTATGAACTGTACAGTCCACGGGGTCACAAAGAGTCAGACACAGCTGAGTGACTTTCGCTTTCAGTGTCTGTGGTGGAGGTGGTAAAGCTGCCATGCTCAGAAGCAGCCTTCCTGTTTCTACTTCAGAGCCCACTTGGCGCTATTTGAAATGTCCTGGTGTTTATCCTTAAAGACTCCCAGGAAGCAGTGTGACACACATGTGCAGCTCTCTTGGGCATGCTACAGTGCTTGTGGTGGAACAGGAGCGCACACTGCTGACCACAGAAAGGGAGCTCATCTCCAACTCCAGGCTGACTGTGATGAAAACCCCCTTTTGGTGCCATATGGTTGCACTGCTTTTTCTCTCTCATCCTTCTAAATTGAGGCCAAATATCTTGGTAAGTGTTATCCAATGGCTCACATGGCAGAATGTGCCCAGCCCCTAGAATATAAATCATAAGGAGTCAGCCTGGGGAGAAGAGGTGGGCTCAGTAAATACTTTCTGAGAAAAATGGACCACAAGGGTAATCAAGTCTGAAATTTGAGGCAGGTATCTTCAAGTGTTCCTCTTCCTTCCAACAGGCTCAGTTCTGGCTTTAATGCCTCTCAGGGAAGAGAAAGTTCTAGTCATAGCTACCTCAGAATTGTCGCATGAGAAGTATTTCTTGTAACACTTATACCCACTCTGACGCTTTGCCAAGCCCTGCCCTGGTGTGTGACTCAGACGCTCCTGTCCTCACATATAATCATAAGAGTTAGCCCTTGAGCAGCCCTTTCTCTTTTGGGGTACATCCTTCTCTCCTTCAAGAGAGAAGAGGAATAAATATTGAGAGAATCACTGCCTCCCTCTCTCTCCAGGTATTTTCCACCCCTCTACCCATACAGAAGTCATCTGTGGCTGGCTCTCAATGGAGTATCAAGAGAGGCAATCCCTTCCCTCCCCCAAATGATCGTTAATTCTCTGAATCTTGGGCAGACTCAATCAACTGACTAAGCTCTCAGTGGTAAAATGCAAAATGAACAGAATTAAGTTTAAAAATTGCTACTGGTCCCCAGTCAAAACACTGCCTCTCCTTTCGCCCCTCCTCCCCCAAGGCCATCGTAGCTCAGCTTCTGTCGATGTGAATGAAGTGCATGCCCACATTTATCCTTTCCCGGGTCCTCCACCCTCTGTTCCAGACCTGAGTTTCCCCCTATATGGTATGGGCATGTTTCCAGGCATGGTTTATCTCCCCTGCCATTTTCCACTGCTTGGCTTGAGAAAGGACAAGATGACCTTCTAGTCTGGATTGCTCTCTGCCTTATTTTGGTTTGTTTCTCTTTGATTGTTCCTAGGTATCCACAATAACTGTCACATCTTATATTGCAAAGACAATCTGCAAACACCCTCAGTGAGTCTACATAAGAGATTCTTACCCTCATTGGGTCTCCCAGTTTTCCTTACATCTTATAAGCAGAGTCAAGAACCATTGACTTGATTCTGAATAATCTTAAAAAGCATGACTACAGTGAATAGCCTTGGAAGACAGAATATCTCCTCTGGAACAAAGATTAGGTTTGTTTACTGTCCTGGGTTACATTTGAAATCCCAGAGGATGAAATTGGAAAACTCTGAAATTTGCCAGGTTCCAAAATGTCCCTGTACCCTTTGTATCCTGCTCCCCAGGGGAAATGGAACCCACTCCAGTATTCTTGCCTAGAGAGCTCTATGGACAGAGAAGCCTGGCAGGCTATAGTCCACAGGGTCACAAAGAATTGGACAAGACTGAGGACACACACAGAGACTCTTCCTAAAGACACACAGGAGCAATATTTAACTGAGGCAGTCAGTCACTAATCAGGGAAGCCCCCACAAATGGAAAAGGGGTTTCCCAAGCCCTTTTACAGCTGCTTCCAGCACTCAACTCCCCAGACCCATCCAGAGTACCTAAAACTGGCCTGGGGAGTCTCAGCCAAGTCTGAAAGGTGAGAGAGAGGCATTCCAGCTGAGTTTAATACCCAAGTGTACAGTAAAATGCAAGAAGTAACACAATTCAGCAGAGGAAGAGGCTCTCAGAGCAGACGCCGCCAGGCTGTCCTAGGATGGAGGCAGAGAAATCGGGGAGCATGGAATGGCAGAGGTAACGTTTGAGCTGATCCTGAAGTAGACGAAGGAGGCCCTGATGGGGGCTAGAGTCCATCGTAAGCAAGTGTGGGAGCCAAATTTCCATCTTCTACCCTGGCTCAGGGACTCCCTCTGAGCCCACAGAGCCCTCCCAGCACCCGTGCACATCTCCGTTAGGCAGCTACCAGTGGAGTGTCCCCTAAGTTTGGGCACTGAGCCAGGCACTAGGGTTTTTAATACATCATCCAGTACATGAGGTCCCTGCTGCCATGGAGATGACAGACAAACAAGCAGAAAGTAAATTGGAATTTGGGGTTGGAAGAGGGTATATAGGAATAATGAAACAGAGGGTGTGCCTGAGAGCTGGGGGTTAGGAAGGCTTCACTGGGGAGGGGGCATTTGAATGTAACCTGATTCATGAGAAGAAACCACCTGTGTGAGAATCTAGGGAAGGATGAGTTTGGGCCAAGCTAGAGCATCAAAAGTCCCAGGTTCAGCACAAATGGAACCAATAAAGATGTGTGTGTGCACACACATACACCCATCCCCCCATGAGGGTGGAGTGGTGGAGATTGTGCCAGAGATGTGGAGAGACCTTGAAGACAGACAGGATGGTTTTGTCCGGGACCAAGTGTGCCTTGCCCACAATGGACTCTTCCCTTCCCTTCAAGTCCAGGCTAGAGAGAGAATAGCTGGCCCAGAGCTCTCAGTATAAAATAAGATCTTCCTTCTCTAGAGAAGGCTGGAAACCAAAGGAGCACTGGCCCCATGTAGGGAGGCATTTTCCAGACTATTCTACCTCCTTGTGGCCAAAAGCTCCCCTTCCTATTTCTAGCTGTTCAGGGCATTGATGTTGGAGGTAAATCCATTACCCAGGCTTCAGGGATCTGCAAGGCATGCTAAGTGGTCCCAATGCAGACCTGACCCACAAAGAGGAAAGCCAAAGTGCTCCTTAAAACAGCATTATTGTGCCTCCAAGTGGAGTTCACAGCACCTCCCTGTGTGCAGGCATCTCTGATGAATCTATCTTCAGAATGTCAATCACATCCTCTTCCTCTGTAAATGAGGTCAGTGGGATAGGTAGACAATTTATCCGGTTTAACTAGGACTACCTTGAATAAACCACTTTCCTCATCTTGATTTACCATAAGAGGTTGAGCCCTGAAGAAGCTGTGTGATTATGATGGAAGTTCTTGTCCCACTCAGGATTTATATTAATTAATAGGACCATATGCTAATGGTCACCTGTACTTGCAGCCCAGCAGGCAGAGGGGTTGCCAGGCACAGGTTTGGCTAAGTAAGGCTTTCAGGAGCTCCTGTGCTGGGCTCCCAACCAAGGGTCACTCACCTCATTAAGGTAGCAGGAATGGAGCCCAGAAGAGATTCCAAGCTGCTGTTTAATAGCTCTCCTGATGTGCAAAGGACAGGAATTCCCACAAAATTCCTTCTTTTTCAGCTTTCTACCACTAAAAAAGGGGGCTTCTAAATACGGAATTAATCTTTGGAGGAAAGTGACACAGAGAGAATCGCATGGGGAGACAAGCAAGGGCCGCTGCAGAGTCTGCCCAGAACCATGGAACCCACAGGTCCCACAGGATCACCCAGGGGCACACTGGGTGTGCTCAGCCTTTTCCTGAGCCTTACTGAACTTTGGGCCTGCCTGAGTCTCTTAGAAAATAGGCTCTGGGAACATTGAAAGGACCTGGGGGTAGGGGAAGTGAGGTCATAGATACTAAGAGTCTAGGTACAAGGTTGGTCCCCAGCTTTATATGCTTTGCTCAGACTGCAGTATTTTTAAATGTAGGCAACACACACACATAATCAGAAGAGTCTATATAAAACTCCAAATTCCTGACTTCAATCAGAAGATCAAAAAAGTTGGCCACATTGAGTCCATATTCTCTTGTGGTGATGAGCAATTCATCTAGCCACCTATGGGCCAGCTCCCCTTATTTATCTCACCAACCTGGCCCCTGTGACCACCTGAGTCAGTGGACCTCATCAGCTAGACAGTGAGGTTGTACCAAAAAGGACTGGACTTACAGTACCCGGGACCCCAAGGGCAGAGCATATGACCTGCTCAGAGAGCTGAGAAGCAACTGCCCAAATGGAGAGGAGTCACTTTCAAAAGCTAGGGGAGTGGCATTTGTGCTTGATTTCTCCATGGACTAAAAGGGCTAGAGGAGGCACTCCAAAAGGGCAATGGCAGGGACTTTCATGAGAGCTGGCCACAGTTTTGTTAAATGCTAGGAACATTTCAAGATTCCCAAAGCTCTTTTCTGGGCACAAATCATCACACCATAGACATCCCCATCTGATATGGTTCAAGCAGCTTTGGGTCTCAAGTGGAGTCTGGACCAGAAGCAGCATCCCATCACTAAACAAGGATACTCTCTTCTACCCTGAGAGCCTCGGCAACTTGTCAGCCTCTCAAGAAGAAGGAATCCCTACCAGCCCTTGACAATGCTAATGTATGCCAGAGGATGTGGACAGTAGTCAGGGTTAACACTCCATAGAGACTCAAGTTCATATTCTGTACATGATAATAATGCAGGTGTCACAGGGGAAATAAAGACAGGCAGGTTTGTGCCTCCACAGCCAAACCAGGCTCAGAAGCCCACTGAGATCTTGGCTCCCGCCTGTTCCTTCCTAACTCTCATGCCCACATTCCACCTCTTCCAGGAAGTCCCAGCCAATGATAGACCAGGAAGCCTGGGGTGCGTGCATGCACACTTATACCCTGCACTTGTCAGAAATGTAAAAGCCACTCAGTCATGCCTGACACTGAGGCCCCATGGACTATATAGTCCATGGAATTATCCAGGCCAGAATACTGGAGTGGGTGGCTGTTCCCTTCTCCAGGAGATCTTCCCAACCCAGGGATTGGAGCCAGGTTCCCACATTGCAGGTGGACTCTTTACCAGCTGAGTCGGCAGGGAAGCCTTGTGCATTATTCAGTGCAGTCCGTGCAGCCATGCTTTGGACCCATATGATCTTCGGAGGGTTTCCAAAGCAACATATTTTGGACTTGAATTACAAGATCCAAAGAATTGAGGAACTGTTGTTTTAAAACAACACTGCTGAGATAAAATTTAATGGTATAAAAAATACAATATTTTGAAAACATGAAAATAAACATTCTGCAGAGCCTGGATATGGCAAGTTGTGCAGCACAGTTTGTGAAAGCTGCTCTGTTGTGGAAGAAGTAGAACAACTTTTAATAGCCTTGTAAATCTCCCTTATGAGATGCAGCTCCTTTCTTCATTTTTTCTAATATTTACATAGTGCTGTTAGAAGTTATTGGACAGGAATGATTTTCACTGATAACTCTCTCATTCTGAAGGAGCTGCCAAAGGACTCATACTGGAGATGACAGGAAGGAAGATATCCCCTACAGGGTCAGATGGATGACACTGCTCCTGAAATCTTCCTTTTGAAGGCAAATTCCTTGGCTCTGCAGGCCTCTATCTCCCCAATTATAAAATGAGAAGCAATCATTCCTTCAGTTCCTTTACTTTGCAGCATATATTACTGCTTATTTCCAGGCATTTAATGATGCCCCGCGAATAAAATGACAAAGTAAAAAAGCCACCATCCCTAATTTCACAGAGCTTCTGGTCCAAAGACAGAGAGAAGTATTAATCAAAGGATGACATAGAAAGGCAATATTATAAATGTGCAACTACCATAAAGGAAAGATATACAGTTTACTTGGGGTTTCTCAGAGGGAGATCTGACTTGGTCCAATCTTCAAGGGTATAGAAAACTTTTCCTAGGAGCTGCCATTCATCAAAATAGAAACTATGGGAAGGTACCAGATTTGAGGAATAAAGGTCATCAGTTTGGCTTTGGATCATTAAATTTGGGGTCTTTGTGAAAGAGATTTTAAATTGGCTCCATACCCAAGTGTGGAGCACACAGGAAGGATCTCAGATGGAGATACGAATGTGTAAGGAGGAAGTTAGGAGCTTGCATGCAGTTTTTAAGAGATGATATACTGTGTTAGCCAAATTTTTTTTCTGAGTTTATCCCAAACAATGTTACAGAAAAACCCAAACTTATGTTTTGGGCAACCCAATAATAAAAAGAGAATATAAATGGATCAGACTCTATAAAACCCATGTTAATGAAGTGTTTCTCCACTTTGGTTGCTAGTCAATGTGAACTTCCAGATGTTCAAGCTGGTTTTAGAAAAGGCAGAGGAACCAGAGATCAAATTGCCAACATCTGCTGGATCATCGAAAAAGCAAGAGAGTTCCAGAAAAACATCTATTTCTGCTTTATTGACTATGCCAAAGCCTTTGACTGTGTGGATCACAATAAACTGTGGAAAATTCTGAAAGAGTTGGGAATACCAGACCACCTCACCTGCCTCTTGAGAAACCTATATGCAGTTCAGGAAGCAACAGTTAGAACTGGACATGGAACAACAGACTGGTTCCAAATAGGAAAAGGAGTATGTCAAGGCTGTATATTGTCACCCTGCTTATTTAACTTATATGCAGAGTACATCATGAGAAACACTGGGCTGGATAAAGCACAATCTGGAATCAAGATTGCCTGGAGAAATATCAACAACCTCAGATATGCAGATGACACCACCCTTATGGCAGAAAGTGAAAAGGAACTAAAAGGCCTCTTGATGAGAGAAAGAAGAGAGTGGAAAAGTTGGCTTAAACCTAACATTGAGAAAATGAAGATCATGGCATCTGGTCCCATCACCTCATTGGAAATAGAAGGGGAAATAGTGGAAACAGTGTCAGACTTTATTTTGGGGGACTCCAAAATCACTGCAGATGGTGATTGCAGCCATGAAATTAAAAGACACTTACTCCTTGGAAGGAAAGTTATGACCAACCTAGTTAGCATATTCAAAAGCAGAGACATTACTTTGCCAACAAAGGTCCATCTAGTCAAGGCTATGGTTTTTCCAGTAGTCATGCATGGGTGTGAAAGTTGGATTGTGAAGAAAGCTGAGCACCAAAGAAATGATGCTTTTGAACTGTGGTGTTGGAGAAGAGGGGACATTTTTTTTTAATAAATTTATTTATTTTAATTGGAGGTAAAATAATTAACCTCCAATTAAAATAAATTTATTTTTTAAAGAAAAGAGTCCTTTGGACTGCAAGGCGATCCAACCAGTCCATTCTAAAGGAGATCAGTCTGGGTGTTCTTTGGAAGGAATGGCGCTAAAGCTGAAACTCCAGTACTTTGGCCACCTCATGTGAAGAGTTGACTCATTGGAAAAGACTCTGATGCTGGGAGGGATTGGGGGCAGGAGGAGAAGGGGACGACAGAGGATGAGATGGCTGGATGGCATCACCAACTCGATGGATGTGAGTTTGAGTGAACTCCGGGAGATGGTGATGGACAGGGAGGCCTGGCATGCTGCGATTCACTTGGTCACAAAGAGTCAGACATGACTGAGTGACTGAACTGAACTGAACTGAGTCAATGTGAAGAGCTTTAGAAATTCTGATGCTTGGGTTCCACCTACAGAACTTATTAATTTATGACTGAGTTGGTCTCGGGTGTGACTTCAGCATCTCGTTTTTTAAAAGCTTCCCAGGTGGTCCTAATGTATGGCCATGGTTGAAAACTACTGACTTAACAGCTGGGAAGAGAAAAATAAGCTGCAAAGGAAACAGAAAGTATCATGCAGAGAAACAGGAAAATCAAGCAGGAAGGAGGGGGCTCAGCTGTCCAAGTGCTGCTGCAGGTCAATAGGATCAGGACGGAAAGTGCCCTTTGGCTTTAGAAACACAAAGGTCCCAGGAGACATCGGTAAGAATCATTCACTATCTTGTTTCGTGGCCTCTCAGGAGCTGGGCTGATGTGACCATCACAGCAGTCAGGTTTCATAAAGATATAGCAGGTAGCACCCTGTATGTGTAATGAGTTGAGTCTCAACTGTGTAATGAGTTGAGTCAATGGTGGTGGAGTCTAATGGCTGCCCTGGATATGTACTGGTACAACCTCTGTGGAGGGGAGTTTGTTGATGTTTATCAGAATTATAAATGTGGAATTCTCTGGTGGTCCAGTGATTAAGAGTCCACCTGCCAGTGCAGGGAGCATGGGTTTGATTTCTGGCCCAGGAAGACTTCACATGCCATGAGCCAACTAGGCATCTGCACCAGAACTCCAGGGCTGAGCTTACGAGCCGCAGCGACTGAACCCACGCTCCGCACACCACAGTGAAAAGTGGCCCCCACTTGCCGCAACTAGAGAAAGCCCACATGCAGTGACAAAGACCCAGTACAGCCAAAAGTAAATAAATAATTGTTTTTTTTTTAATTATAAATGCATATACCAGGAATTCCACTTCTAGGAAGCATGGCACAGTGACAAATGCAGAGAGTTATCCACTGAAACAGTGCTTATGACAGCAACAGATTGGAAATTGTGTAGATTCCCATCAACAGAGAGTGCTATAACTGTAGTAGGAATACAGTCACTCGTGTATACTTCTACGTAAAAATCTTCAAGATGCAGCAAGTGAAGACAAGCATTGTGTATAGCAGTGAGCTCACACTTTTCATGCAAAATAGGGTTCAGTTCAGTTCAGTCACTCAGTCATGTCCAACTCTTTGCAACGCCATGAATTGCAACATGCCAGGCCTCCCTGTCCATCACCAACTCCCAGAGTTCACTTAAACTCACATCCATCGAGTCGGTGATGCCATCCAGCCATCTCATCCTCTGTCATCCCCTTCTCCTCCTGCCCCAATCCCTCCCAGCATCAGGGTCTTCTCCAATGAGTGAACTGTTCGCATGAGGTGGCCAAAGTATTGGAGTTTCAGCTTCAGCATCAGTCCTTCCAATGATCACCCAGGACTGATCTCCTTTAGGATGGACTGGATGGATCTCCTTGCAGTCCAAGGGACTCTCCTCCAACACCACAGTTCAAAAGCATCAACTCTTCAGCGCTCAGCCTTCTTCACAGTCCAACTCTCACATCCATACATGATCACTGGAAAAACCATAGCCTTGACTAGACGGACCTTTGTTGGCAAAGTAATATCTCTGCTTTTCAATATACTATCTAGGTTGGTCATAACTTTCCTTCCAAGGAGTAAGTGTCTTAATTTCATAGCTGCAACCACCATCTGCAGTGATTTTGGAGCCCCCAAAAATAAAGTCTGACACTGTTTCCACTATTTCCCCATCTATTTCCCATGAAGTGATGGGACCAGATGCCATGATCTTCATTTTCTGAATGTTGAGGTTTAAGCCAACTTTTCCACTCTTTTCTTTCTCTCATCAAGAGGCTTTTTAGTTCCTCTTCACTTTCTGCCATAAGGGTGGTATCATCTGCATACCTGAGGTTATTGCTATTTCTCCCGGCAATCTTGATTCCAGCTTGTGCTTCTTGATACTTGTTTGCATGTATCTGCTTTCTGTGCTTCCCTTGTAGCTCAGTCAGTAAAGAATCTACCTGCAGTGCAGGAGACCCAGGTTCAATCCCTGGGTTGGGAAGATCTCCTGGAGAAGAAAATGGCAATCCAGTTCAGTATCCTTGCCTGGAAAATCTCATGGACAGAGGAGCCTGGTGAGCTGCTGTCCATGGGGTTGCAAAGAGTCAGGCACAGCTGAGCAACTAACATTTACCTACTTACTTATTTCTCTGCAGGACACTTGGTACAGGTGACTTTATTGAGTGCTAGATGACTGGGGAATGGAATAAGAGAGAAAATTTTCACTGTTTGTTACCTTTTAATCTTTTGAATTTTGAACCATTGAACCCTGTGAAAATAAAACTGTGATGGTACTGCTATTTCCCTGAGAAGAACAAAGTAGGATGCGCCCATATTCTGAGGTACAATCTTAGTGGACTCTTTCAGGTACCACACTGATCACTACAAGTCTTCTAAAATGCATATAAGGGTGTTGATGTTTTTGTTGTTGTTTCACTGCTTGTTTTAAGTCAATAATATTTGAAAAACTGAGATTTATCTTTTAGAGTTTAGCCTGGGTGATTGTTCAGTTCAGTTCAGTCGCGCAGTCGTGTCCGACTCTTTGCGACCCCATGAATCGCAGCACGCCAGGCCTCCCTGTCCATCACCAACTCCCGGAGTTCACTCAGACTCACGTCCATTGAGTCTGTGATGCCATCCAGCCATCTCATCCTCAGTCGTCCCTTTCTCCTCCTGCCCCCAATCCCTCCCAGCATCAGGGTCTTTTCCAATGAGTCAACTCTTCGCATAAGGTGCCCAAAGTACTGGAGCTTCAGTTTTAGCATCATTCCTTCCAAAGAAATCCCAGGGTTGATCTCCTTCAGAATGGACTGGTTGGATCTCCTTGCAGTCCAAGGGACTCTCAAGAGTCTTCTCCAACACCACAGTTGTTCATTAATGTCAAATTGTTCATTAATGTCAAATATATACTCTAGATGATATCTAATTCCTAAATTCTAATTCCTATTTGTTGTAGTTCAGTCACTCAGTCCTGTCTGACTCTGTGACCCCATGGACTTCAGAAATCCAGGCTTCCCTGTCCTTCACCAGGGAAGGTGGTATCCTCCTCGAGCTTGCTCAAACCGATGTCCATTGAGATGGTGATGTTATCCCACCATCTCATCCTCTGTCATCCCCTTCTCCTCCTCCCTTCAATCTTTCCCAGCATCAGGGTCTTTTCTATTGAGTCAGCTCTTTGCATCAGGTGGCCAAGGTGTTAATTCCTACTAACTAAACTTTCTGAGGTTGGTATAGAATTAGTGTAGGAGCCATGGGTCTAGATTTCAGTCCTACTTTTGTCAATGTTTTACTGAGTGTCTTGGGTGAGTTTCTTCATCTCTTTTCACTTCAGTCTATAATGTAAGCTTGGTAATCCTTGCTTTTAGCTGTCTCCTGTAAACTATAAGGAACAAATGACATCATAGCTTTGTGTGTGCTAAGTGAGGGCTTCCCTGGGAGCTCAGTTGGTAAAGAATCTGCCTGCAATGCAGGAGACCCTGGTTCAATTCCTGGGTCAGGAAGATTCCCTGGAGAAGGGATAGCCTACCCATTCCAGTATTCTTGGGCTTCTCTGGTGGCTCAGACAGTAAAGAATCAATCTGCAATGCTGGAGGCCTGGGTTTGACCCCTGGGTTAGGAAGATCCCCTGGAGGAGGGCACGGCAAACCACTCCAGTATTCTTGCCTAAGGAATCCCCATGGAGCCTGGTGGGTTACAGTCCATGGGGTCGCAGAGTCGAACATGACTGAGCAACTAAGCACAGCACAGAGCACATGCTAAGTGAGCTATAAAGATGCTGACAAATGTGGTGCCAGTACACACAGATTGTTAGATTATTGCTTGAAATCCGAAGATTTCCTGTAATAAATAAAGACCTCCAAGAGAACTGACAACATCCAGATTGTATTATAGGCCAAATAACTCAATGATTTTCCAAACCTTAACCTTTGTCACGTGCCCAGGAGAAAGCAGATAATCATCTGAGCTAAACCGGAGTTTCTCAGTCTTTAGGAAGGACTTCTCTCTGCAAGATGAGTCCAGTACACAAAGAGGGTCTGGGTTGGCCACATGCAGAGAGAGGTGGATTGGCTGCCTTCCTAAGCGGCCACCAAGAAAGAGGCTTGAGGGGTAGCCATCAACACAGCCCGTGAAGAGGCTCAATCCACAGCCTCTCTTGGCAGGACTGGCAAGACAGTAAAGTGGCTGTCGAACTCTCCCAGAGGTCCTCAGAGCTTTAGGCGAGTGATGGGGTCTGTAGAGTATGACTGCTATAATATGGTAAAGGTAGGCTTTGTTCATTTACTTTATCTTTAAAGGTATCATTAATAAAATATTGATTTTCTTTTTACAGAAAATTGCAAAGTTGCTTCGTAACACAAAGATTTGAGCCTATATATCTCACTAACTTTCTCTTTCCTGCTGGTATATATAAATGGGGAAAGCATGTATTAGTGTTCAACGCTCTGGAAATGGAAAAGCCCCATTGCAGGTAGAAACACTGCAAAATTCTGCCTGCCAGAGAGTAATGGGAAGGCTGGTGCAGCAAGAACCTGTCAGATGCAAGAGAGCTCACTTGCCTAAGAGGTGATCAGAATTCAGTGACTCCACCTGGAACCTGCAGAGTGAGCAGGTGAAGTGATGCGGAGCAGAGGGGCCTCCAGATACACTGGAGTCCTACCAGGATTCATTTAGGTGAAGCGGTCCCAAACGGCACCCAATCAAGTTTCAGTGGCCCCCCTATTCTATCTTGCCAACTGTCGAGGTCCCCACTGACATCTCAGCATTCTGAGAAGGAGAGGGAGGGGTAGGGGAGAGGCCCAGAGTTCTCTGCTCCCCCCACCCATGTATTGAGAAAATGGGTACCAGGTCCCCTTCACCCACAATGTCCTGCTCCATCTCACCCTTAATGGGAGGAGTCTTTGGGAGAAAAAAAAATAGGAGTTAGCAAGAGAAAGCTGTGTCAGTCTTACAGATGTTTCAGTCAGATGAACGTGGAGATACAAGGAGACCAAGGTTTGATGTGAGACTTGAAGAAGGAGCAAGGAAACCCAGGAGGAAGGCAGATGAACCCAGGCTATTCAGGGTTGTGTAGGAGGGGAAGCTGGTCCTGACTCAGAGAGGAGCTTGAAGAACCTCAGTTTCAAGTTCATTTTGCTCCCTGAAAGGCGGGATGGGAGCCTTCATGGTGAAGGACCCGCACCCCTCCCTAGTCACTGATGGCACAGCTGCATAACTCTAGAATTAAGATCCCTACACTCCTGGGCAGCTGCAGGACCGTTCACTGTTTGTTTTTCACTGTCGCTTTCATTTTAATTTCCCAAAGTGTTTCACTGTAACTTTTATATCAGCAAAAAAGATGTTTAAAATTAAAACAAACCAGCAAAACCCTTGAATCCCATCTGCAACCAACATCCAGGGTCATTCTCTGGACACACAGACACCCACTGACCTAGCAGGCCTTCCTCCTGGGTTTCCTTGCTCCTTCTTCAAGTCTCACATCAAACCTTGGTCTCCTTGTATCTCCTTGACCTAGCAGGAAGTGTGTGCCCATCACTTCCCCCAAGACCACACCCACACCCTTGGCCACACAGCTCTTTTTCCCCCTCACGCCCCGGGGGCCCAATCCTTCTGATGAAGCCATCTCCGATGGCATATCCTAAAGCGCTCACAATCATTCACAATCACCCCAGCTGGTGCAGTTTGTCTGCCTCGCTGCACGGCACACGCCGTTTGGTTTATGACCAGAGCCCCATGAGGCTGGGTGGAGTCTGTGTCTAACACAGAATCTGGCTCCAAGTTTGTGGACAGAGGCCATGGGTGTAAGGGTCTCTGGGTCAAATCCCCATAAGGTAGCAGCCAGGGAAAGACATCCCAGGAATAGGCTAAATGCCTCCTGTGTGCCAACTCATCTGATCCTGGAAACAACGCTGCAGGTTAGGTCCCACCGCCATCTTCATTTTACACAAAGTCATAGGACTCTGGGACAGTCAGAGGTCCAGGCGGTGGTAGGGCTGGGATGTCAGCTTCTGGGACCTGCCTTCAGACCTGGGTATGTAACCAACACTAGCAAAGCTCTCTGATACTTTGCTTTCCCCTTTAGGGAAATGTTGTCCGTGTCACAGCTTCTTAAAGAGACTGTGGAAAAGCCTTCTGTGCCACCTGCTATAAGATTGGGAGTTGGGAGGAGAACAATCACCTCTTCCCATTTATGGAGCCTTCTGCATAGACACTGAAAGGGGAAGGAAGGTCATGAGCAGCGAGTTCATTCCGGGTCACATTTCCTTCCAGTTAGTATCTCCCAACCCAGCAGGGCAACATTTTTGACTACCTTCACCCTGGATGCTGAAGAAAATAAGTGAGTTAAAGACCAGCATTTAGAAACCCTTTTATTACTCAAAGATTTCTGTGACCCCCAGTGAATGCCACTCTAAGCAGGCTTGCAAAGAAAAGGAAAGTTTACAAAGGAAAAACAAGAGTGGTTTGCGTTACTGAAAGCCCAGGCTTGAAGCAGGACTGACTCCAGGAGTGCTTTGGACATAAAGTTCTAATGCCTTTTACATGAGATTATTTTACATGTGATGATTCCAGTTCTGTCTCTCCCTTCTCTCTGCCCAGGACCACTCTGCCCTAACTTGTCCCTGCTCTCTAGAAAATGGGCCCAAGTCAAGGCTTTAGGATGATTCCTTACTGCCTTCCAACCCTGCAGTGATGGTCTCAGCCTCGGCCCTCCACCCACCCTGAGATGCCATCCCCACCTCACCTCTCCTGTAAGAAGAGGGAGTATATGGGAGGGGAGTCAGAGCCCCACAAACTCATAGAAAGAGGGAGAAAGAAAGCTGGTAGGGGACGGAGGACCTAGGAGGGTATCCTCAGAGAAGCTCGATGTCCTGGACCCCAGGACAATGCTGGGAGGCTGGGAGCAGGAATGGGGGTGCTGACATGAGTGTTGGGAGCTGGTGGTGGTACAGGGCTGAGAGTTCATTGGGTAAGTAAAGCCAGCAGTGGAGGATGGAGGGGGCTGTGATGGGCCTGCCCGTGGAGGGCAGCGTAGGTGAGAGGAAGCTCCAGGGGAGCAGAGGAATGGAGGGAGCGGCCAGCCTCTGATGCTCTATCTCCCCTGAGGTTCTGCTCTCCTGAGCCCCCGAAGCGCAGCAAGATAAGACTGCAATCACCTTGTGACTGATGGCCAAGGCATCACACAGAAGAGCATCCGTGCATTTCTGCCCAAACTGAGGAAGTTAAAGAAGCCCAGGTAAAGGACTGGAAGGTGTCCAAGCAGTCACACTAACTGCAAGAAAGAAGTTCGGGGTGGGGACGCCCTCCCAGGGACCACAGGAGAGGTGGCAGCCAGGCTCTGAGACCCTGGGTTAGGACCGTTGCCTGCTGCGGCCTTGAGATGAGGTCTGGCCCGAACAACCCTGTCACCTGCCAGGACCCACTGTCCGCTCTCCCACTGGGGGTGAGCGGTGCAGGGAAAGGGAAGTTCCAGGCGAGCCCGATGTAGGAGCCAGGGGCTGGCATCTCTCCTGAACAATGGGCCCCCTGGCCTTCTGTGGCACTGCTAGCGATGCCACCCCTTGCCTTTCAAGAGCTGCCTTGGGGGTGGGGGAGGGTGGCGTGCGGTCATTGGCAGAGCCTGTGACTGGTCCTGCTCTTGTCTTGGGGGACAAAGGAAAACAGATGTCTGTGAAATGTTTGTGGCTGTGCCAGCGACTCTCGGGGCAGGAAGGAGACATTACTGGCATTAGAGTGGACAGGCTTCCGGGATGCTAAGTGTCCCAGCATGTACAGGAATGGCCCTCATAGGAAGGGCCAGAGGAAACAAATTCCAGAGGAAACAGTGAAGAGGACAGGCAGCAGTACATATGAAAGCTTGGTCCTGAGCGCCCTCTGCTGGAGAAGGAAATGGCAACCCACTCCAGTACTCTTGCCTGGAAAATTCCATGGACTGAGGGGCCTGGTAGGTTACAGTCCAAGGGGTTGCAAAGAGTCAGACACGACTGAGCGACTTCACTCACTCACTCCCTGCCGCTGCTGGACAGCGCGTGGCACCGACATTCCAAGGGCTTCCGGGCCCTGTCTCCCCATCCCTCACCATCTGCATGGCTGACAGAGCAGCTCCTTCTGCTTTGCCAGATTCCCCACTTAATGAGGACATCAGTCGCCTTGCTGGGCGCTGGCCCTGAATCTTTGCTCACCCAGACTCGCCCTGTCTGCAGAGAGCGGACTCCCGCGCGCTCAGCCCAGAAGGGGAGCGGAGGCCCAGGCCCACTCCCTTAGGAGGAGGCATGTGCGTCCTGAGGGGGAGACTGAGGAGGCCCTCCCGCCACTTTGGCCCGAGGGTCCTCAGGTCCTGCCATCCTTCCCAGCCCTTCACCTGCTCGCCTGTCTCCTGCAGAGCCCGAGCCGTGGTCCTCAGCCACATGGCCCCTGATTCCCTGGAGTGAGCCCGGAGACGTGCTTGGAAAGGTGGAAAACAGCCCCTCACCCTCCGCAGTTCCTCCCTGGTTTCTGAGTGCGGTTGAACAAATTCCGCCACAGGGTATGGACACTGGAGGCCCTGGGATCAAGACTCCCTCCTCTGAAGGAGTCACGGGTGCCCGCTGCCTAGGTGGGAGGGGGTGAGGGGGAGACGCCGCAGGTCCTCACAGGGCAACAGACGGTGAGAGACGACCTTCACAAGCCCCGGGCACCGTGCAGGCCATGTCACACACTTTGGTGACCTTGTCCGAAAGGTGATGAGTGTCCCCAGCAGAGCCCCAGGGTGCTTGGGCAAGATTTCTTGATGAGACTTGAAGCAGCTTTCAGTGTCCACACTGGCAAGAAGCCCAGATCCTGGGCAGCTCCTCCTGAGGCCTCATGTGATCACATACCAAACCTGAGATCAAGACCAGGTCCCAAAAGCAAAGCCTGGGCCCAGCTCTCCCCAGCACTGGTGGCACCCGAGCCTGGACCCTTCTCTGCGTCTCCAGCCAACACTCTCCCAACACTTACTGTACACAGCTCCATCCTAGGAGCCAGAGAGGCACAGAGCCAGCAGCCAAAGAGACCTGGCCACTCAAGGTCTCTCAACCTTCTGGAAAGAGCGCTAGCACACAAAAAACACCTTATTTAAATAATATGGCAAAAACTTAAATAGTACTAATATGCCAGGAACAGATACAAGCATATTAAATGTAGGAACAGATTTAGTCCTCTGAGAGCACTTGTGGCATAAGGCCTCCATTACTAATAGGGAGGACAGACAGACAGAGGTTAAGAAACTCACACAGCTGGTATGTAGTGGAGCCTAGTTTTAAACAGAGACAAACCAGTTCCAGATGGTGTTTAGTCATTGCAAAGCCCTGTCCCTCAAATGTGGAGTCATGCACAGGTTTGTGTGGAGGCCTGTGAAAAGAGAACAGCCTTCAGAGAGGAGGTGATGGCCTCAGAGGGGCCTAGATGTTCACTGCAGAAAAAGGAAGAGCGTTCTGAGAATGAGAACAGCATGAGAGAGGCAGGTCACAAAAGGGCAAGTCCTGTGGAGGAGAGCGAGCAGGCAGCCCTGTGAAATTTCCAAACTGCTCAGGCAGAAAAATCTTTCTGGCATCAAAAATGTTGCAGTTTTTTTTTTCTTCCAAAGCACATAAATCTCATTTAGTTTGTTCACTCAGTGACACTTAAAGGAAAATGCATTTTACTCATCACACAGCATTTACCTACAGAAGTCAAGAGCCAAACACTGGCTTCCCCACGGATGATGCCAAGGCAAGCTAGAGTCACCCGTGGCCCTGGAGCCCAGCATCCTGGGAGGCTCTCCAGGGTCAGGGCGGTGCGCGCAGGGGGAGCTGGGGGGAGGCACAGGCGCCTGGAGGAGGGATTGAGGTTTTGTCCTGCAGGCAGTGGGAGCCAGCAGCAGGTCTCGAGTGGTAGGAAGACAGGCTCTCTGGAAGTGGCAAGGAAAATGTTCAGGTGAAGGGGATGGATGTGACGTGGGAGGTGATCTGTTGGGAGGCTCAGAGATGGTCCAGGCAAAGGAGAGGAGCCTGAGAGAGGGCGGGGCAGCAGAGGCAGAGACGACAGAGGGTGCATGATGGGCCAGTGACCCAGGCAGTACCCACACTCGCTGGGCTCTGCCTCACCTTGTCAGCCTCCCCACCTCTTGAATTACCCTGCTTTCCAGATGGGCAAACAGGGGCATGGGGAGGCTAACAGAACTGCCTAAGCACAGCTGGCAGCTCCCTGGCTGGGGTGCGGTACTAGGGACTAGGTCCTGTGGCCCATACTAGCAGCCATGGCCTCAGCCCCACTGAGAGCAAGACGGTGAGAGGCAGGACGGACAGGCTTGGGGATCCGTTCCAACGTGAGCAAGGAGCAAGGAGGGCAGAGGCGTCCAGGGAGGAGGGTGGAGGTGGCAGGGAAGGCTGGGGAGGCAACTGGTCAGTGGGAAGGCAGGGAAGATAGGGAGGCCCCAGGGGTGGGGAGACTGGGGAGAGGGCTCACTTCTTCCCAGTTCTGCCCTATGCCCTTCCCCAAGAGCAACAAAACTAGAAGGGAAGTGAAGCTCATTTTTCTAACAGAGAATTGGAGATTTTGAACTGACATGACAATCAGGACTACTCTGCAAAGACAAACACAGAAGCTGATTGAGAGCAAAATGTGGGCCCATGCAAGAGGCAGGAGGGGCACACCACCCCTCACTCTCCAGAAACCAACAGAAGACCCCTGCCTCACACTGGTAGCCCTGAGATTGAGAGCTACATTTTGACCCAGGCAGACATTCACTCCAGAAGGAACAGGGAGACAGAAGGTGCAAAGGTGCAAAGAACTCAGCTGCCAACAGGCCCTGCCAGAGAGGCCAGGGCCCCAGCTGAGTAGCTTGAGAAGAGAGTGCAGATAGCTGTTCTGGCTCCTAGCAGATGCAGGCCAGCAAACGAGAGGGTCTGAGGCTGCCTGCGGCAGGGGTCACACACCAGTTCACAGCCCCTGCAAAGGGGCAAAGATAGCTATTCATCTTGGCAGGCAGCGTTTTGCAGAGACAGGGTTTCAGCCCCCAGCCTCTTTTTGCACCAAAGTCCCCTCCTCTCTCATTGCGTCTTCACTTACTAAGTACTTCTTGGGCACTGAAGAAAGGCAGAGGCTGCCTGCACAGACTGCATTCCCAAGGAGCACCTGTATGCACTGCAAAACAAGCCCAGAGCACACAGAGTGAGAGCGAATGAGAGAGTCCTGTGCCAGGTTAGTGAAGGAAAGGGACCTCCACAGGGCCTGTCTGATCCCTTGCTCCATCCTCCCTGTGGAGAGCAAACTGCAGGAATTCCAGCTAGGGCCAGACTCTGCAACAAGCCCTCAAAGAGGGTGGAAGCCTGGGACCATCCCTGCTCAAGGTGCCTGAAGATGCGAGACAATTTAGGGGAGACCTGCCCTCTAGGCCCTTGGCACAATCCCCTCTTTAGTCATCTTCCAGCCCTCGCACTATAGAAGCCCTTGTCTGTGTGTTTGCTGACTTGTTCGCATCTGTCTTTCCCACTCTCGTGCAAACTACAGGAGGGCGAATGTTGTCAATATTACCTGCTGTTATTTCCCCAGAATCTGCCAGAGTATGCCAGCAATTGCGTGTGTGTGCGCTCAGCCGCTCAGTGGTATCCAACTCTGGGACCCCATACACTGAACCCACCAGGCTCCTCTATCCACAGAATTTCCCAATCAAAAACATGGAAGTGGGTTGCCATTTCATACTTAAGGGGATCTTCCTGACCCAGGAATCAAACTCGCGTCTCTTGTGTCTTCTGCACTGGCCACTGGATTCTTTACCACAATGCCACCTGGGAAGCCCATGCCAGAAATCAAGGTTTGTCAAATGACTGAGTGATTCAGAATGAAGAGTGGTTGTTCTGTGGACCTTGGGACTGTCTTCTGACTGCCAGTATTAAGGAAGAGTGGATGTATAGCCTGTAGAACAAACAACCCCCAGAGTGTGAGCTGGGCTCAGTCTACTCCTAGCCTGTCCGTGTTCTTCTCAGTATCTGAGCAACTCATGCAGCTGCCCTGAAGCCCCCACCCGACCAGATCCACAGTGGCCCCCTGGCTTCATCCACTACTGGTGAGCAGGAAAGGAGCCCCAGACTTTGGAGGCACAAGAAGCGTGGCCCTTCTTGAATCCCTGAAGCAGCTGAACAGCAGTAACCCTACTCTCACATTGCACTGACGCCTGCCTCCACGTGGAGAGGCTCAGCCCAGGGCTGTCTAACCAGAACCAGTACCTGGGCGAGCTACTAAGCGGGGTCTGTCAGACATACATCCTGGCATTTGCTCTCCCAGGGGCCATGAAACACTTCACTTGTCTCCAAGATCTCACTGGGCAGTGAGCTTCCCAGATCTGTCTTGATAATGAGTCTGTTCTCTTTCTGCCCACAGAACGTGGTCCTCTCTGCCTCAGTTTGGTTGTGGTACATGTTTGGCCCATTGTGATCTTTCTCCTTTGGCCAACCCAACAGGGACCAGGTACAAATTCTGGGTCTGTCCTACTGGCTTCTGAACCTGGCCGACTCACAGGCCAGTCCAAGGCTCCCTTGCAACTCTGCCACTTACAGAGCCCAATATCTTAGATTTGAGAGGTTTGAGCATCCTCCCTAACCCAGACCATTCTTTGGGCCAGCAGAGAGGCTGTTTGCTAGTTGTGTGGTTTGCATCTCTCTTCTCCTTCAAGAGGAAACAAATCTCCTGAAGAGGTAAATTCACAGGGAAGCCACATTACTCAGTGGGCTGTTTTCCAGAGCTCCTGAGCTGAAAGCAGGGAGTGGGGGAAAGGCCAGCACCGGCACATTAATAATGGATGCGGTGCCGCCAAGAAGCCCGCTGTCAGCTTGTGGCTTTGCAGAAGTCCAATTAGGGCTGAATTATAGTAATCAATAAAGCAGCAGGGTTTAGATCAGAAAGAAAAGCCCTGTTCTACTGAGGGCAATTTATGAAAGCGTGAAAGAAACATGTTGGTATAACTGAGGATGAGCTTGTAGACTACAGGCTCTCCTGGGTCTAGGGCGACTTTGAGGGAAAATCCAACTGGCTGTATGTAAACCAGAGCAAAAGGGCCTTTCCTCCAGGAAGAGATGATGACGGCAGCTTCCGGGCCAACGCTATGGGTGAGTGAGGGGAGGGGTCTTTGGAATCAAACACCCGTGGGGCACCCTTGGCAGGTTTGCCTCTCTGAGCTCCTCTCTGCATAGGTCCTCACGTGCAAACTGTGACAGTTAATGATGATGTATTGCTTACCAGAAATCTGCTAAGATAGGTGTCCTGACTACACACACACACAATGGTAACTATGTGAGGTGATGGATATGTTAATTAGCTTGATTGTGGTGATCATTTCACAATGTATATCACAACATCATGTTGTCTACCTTAAATATAAACAATCTTTATTTGCCAATCATACCTCAATTAGGCTAGGGAAAAATACCTGCTCTCCAGAACTATTATGAAATCACTACAAAAACGCTGAATCAATGCCTGGCCCCTGGGTACACAAGAATGTCCTTTCTCTCCATCTCCCCC
>SJXQ01004753.1:250960-280083 GCA_006408695.1 Aepyceros melampus
CTCACTTCCACTGTATAATCATAAGGGATTTGATTTAGGTCATACCTGAATGGTCTAGTGGTGTTGCCCACTTTCTTCAATTTAAGTCTGAATTTGGCAATCAGGAGTTCATGATCTGAGCCACAGTCAGCTCCCGGTCTTGTCTTTGTTGACTGTATAGAGCTTCTCCATCTTTGGCTGCAAAGAATATAATCAATCTGATTTCGGTGTTGACCATCTGGTGATGTCCATGTGTAGAGTCTTCTCTTGTGTTGTTGGAAGAGGGTGTTTGCTATGACCAGTGCATTTTCTTGGCAAAACTCTATTAGTCTTTGGCCTGCTTCATTCCGCATTCCAAGGCCAAATTTGCCTGTTACTCCAGGTGTTTCTTGACTTCCTACTTTTGCATTCCAGTCCCCTATAATTAAAAGGACATCTTTTTGGGGTATTAGTTTGGTGGGTAGGAGCAGCAAATGTCCCCTTCATGGATCACAGCCTCGTCGTGGTGAAAGGCCTTGTGTAATCCAGTGAAGTGATGAGCCATGCCATGTAGGGCCGTCTAAAATGGACGGATCGTAGTGAAGAGCTCTGACAAAACACGGTCCACTGGGGAGGGCATGGCAACTCATTCCAGTAGTCTTGCCTGGAGAACACTGTAGACAGGATGGCATCACCAACTCAAAGGACATGGATCTGAGAGGGGAGCCTGGCATGCCCATGTCCATGGGGTCACAAAGAGCTAGACACGACTTAGTGACTGAACAATAACAGTAGGAAATGCACTGGGAAATGAGCACGCAGAGCAGGACTCTTGGTCCAAATGAGCACACAGACTGCTCCACTCAAATGGCCCTTTTCTTTTCCTATCTAGGAACAAAGTGAAACCATTAGGGAGTTTTGCCAGACCATACTGGAACACAAGCTGTAGCTGGGAAAACACCAATTGGAATTCCTAGAACTGGAAGAGGAAACCCAGAGTCACAGCCTGCATGCTTCTAGACACCATGCAGATTCTGAGCACATTGCCTCACTTCCCTGGCTTCTTGTAGCTGCCCCATAAAAGAGGTACTCCTACCATCCCACTTCACAGATAAGAAAGTGGAGGTGCAGAGCCACACAGATACTCTCTAGATCCCTCTTAGCCCTAGCTCCCAGTGGCAGCAACACGTATGCCATCAATTTCAAACAATGCCTCTGTGGGACCCTGGTACATGATCTCAGCTTCTACTGCTTGCTTTGGAGGCTGCTGTCATTTAAACGTCATTTTAGGGAGCTAAACCACAAAACTCCCCTTCAGTTCAAGTCAGCAAGTGTTCACTGAACACCTGTGCCCTGAAGACTGTAACTGCCACTGCCTTGAACCTATCATACCTGGGACGTCCAGGAGCCAGGACTCTGCTGAAAACACAGCCAGCCTTTGCAATCAGACCCATTTGGACACCATTGTTTTTCTAACCATCAGTGTGGAACCATTTCCTTTCACATCCAGGAGACAGAGTGCCAAGTGACCCTTGGCTTGGACTGCAGAGTTGGCATTATCCATCAGAAGAGCCCTTCATCCACTAGCATAATCACTCCAGAAGAGCACAGAACATTGTCCTCAAAAGCAGGAAATACTGCCTGACAGCACGTCTACAGAAATGACTGATATTCACTTACACCTGGAGCCAAGGTGGCCTCAAAGCATTACACAGTGCACACGCTGGGTAGATCCTGACCTCTGATGGGCAGCGAAATAGCCAGAAGCCAAGAGGGAGCCTTAGCCCTCCTGAAGCTGCTAAAGCTGACCCCCACCCAAGCCAGAGTGGACCCTCAAGCAGTCTGTCCACCTCTCACTCCCACCAAAGCTCCAGATAGCCTCACTTGACATTCTGGCTCCACATATGGGCCTCTTAACTCTCTGTCCATGCTTATCCCCTGGGTGAATGCTCACACTAACATACTGAGGCTATAAAACTGGATGGATAGAGAAATGGAAGAATAGATAATCAGACCCTATATCTTCCCAACCCTGTGGTCCAATCTTTATATAGACACATGCAGTCTTGGTTAGATCACCAGTCCAGGTTTGATGCATGAGACAGGGCACTCAGGGCCAGTTCCCTGGGACAACCCTAAGGGATGGGATGGGGAGGGAGATGGGAGTGGGGATCAGGATGGGGGACACATGTACACCCATGGCTGACTCATGTCAATGTATGGCAAAAACCACGTCAATATTGTAAAGTAATTAGCCTCCAAGTAAAATAAATAATTTTTTAAATGACTACTACTAATAATAAAGTCTTTAATGTCCTTCTCCTAAAATTATGTGAAAGGAATTTCAATCCACAACACACACACACACACACACACACACACACACGCTGACATGACCCATCTCTTCCCCAACCTCCCACAGTTCGGATATCCCCTAGAGAAAGCCTCTCTCCCCTGCACAGACTCTCTCCGTCTGAGCTCATGTCATATGCTCTTCTGCTCTCCTGCTCCTAAACCCCACTGCTCTGCACCTGTCCCCTCCCATCAAGGCCCAGGTCCCAGTGGTTAACAGCAGAGAGAAGGGTGGGGAAGTTGAGGAGCTCTGGCAGCTGCTGTCCACCTGAATGGGAAGGGAAAGGGGACAAAGAGAACACCATGCACGCCAGGCCCCTATTGGTGGTTAGGAGCTGAGACTCACCCAGTCTGGATGTATCACTAAGCACAAGTTATGCAGCCTCAAGCAAGCTGTTGAACTTCAGCAAGAAGAGAAAGGTAACCTCTGTCCCTCATGCTGTTGGGCTTAAGAATAACAGTACCTGCACATGGGAAAGGTCAGCTTTCACCATTTGGGATTGTTAATGGTCATTTCATCTGAATTTCATCTCATAGTTGGGTTTACATATAGATTTTTTTAGAAACTTTTCATTTTTATTTATGTTATGCCTTAGGCTAGGCTATGCACAGCGTGCAAGATCTTAGTTCCCTGACCAGGGATTGAACCTGTGCCCCCTGCATTGGAAGAGCAGAGTCTTAACCACTGGGCTGCCAGGGAAGTCCCCATTTATCAATATTGATAAAACTCTTAGATTGAATGGGATGAAAATCTAATTTATTTAGTTAAACCGTTTCCCAGATGAATTTAATCTCTGCACCCTTTCTCTAACATGTGGGAACCCATTGCCCACCAGCAAGTATTGCAGAAAGAGAGAGAAAAGAATAAGAGAGGCACTGATAGAGCCTCAGGTACACACCCCAGATGAGATGAGGAGTAAATGCTGTGCTGTTGTTTCCCCAAAGGAGGACAAGTTAATCACAACTCTTATGGTGGAAAACTAGAAAATCAACTCAAAATGCTTTAAACTAAAAAGAACTAAAACTTAACTAAATTAAAACGTCCAGGACCAAGTCTTTCAGACAAAACTCAATCCAGTTTTACTGTTACTATCTCTTAATTCTACTTTTCTACATGTTGACTCATTTCCAAGCATAATTTCTTCTTTGACTGCAGCAGTATCTAGTTTATATCCTACAAACTGAGTGGTACCAATAAGCACAGGTAACCTTGCCCAGTAGGCCTACATAGTTCCCAGGGTTAGTTCTGGTTGGAGGGCCTTGAGTCACATGCTGCCTCCTGAGGAGTGTAAAGCACTGGTGGGCCAAGTCTTCATTCCACACCCTCTCATGAATCCAGAAACTTGGTAGCCTCTCTCACTCTGCACAGAGCAAAATTTTAAAATGAAGCCCAATTTCTATATCGGGGGTTAGATGCTGGGCAGACAGAGCAGTGGGAATCCACTAAGAGAAAAAAGATTTGGAGACAGGGATATGAGTGACAGTTGTTTGAACTGCATGAAAAGCCCTTCCCCATCCTCTCTTGGGAACCCTGTCCTACAACACTGTTCTAAAATGAAGACCAGCCATGGGAGAGCTGCACCCGCTTTTGTGCCCTCCCCACAGACTGACAAGGAACCAGAAGTGAGTGGAGTTGGGATTATGGGGAGGGGCCTGTGGAAGCCTCCTCCTTGGCACCATACCTCCTCCTTTCCTCCCACCCCAAGCCAACAGAAGCTGGCATCCTGGGTCCCAGGCCATTCATTCTCCACACTGCCCATGAGTCTCACCCTATTGCCCTGGGGCCTCTGTAATCTGCTTGAGAGCCCACAGGCTGGGGTCAGGATGCTGATGGGCATGGGCTCATCAGCCTGTTCTTGTGCCGTGGCATAAAGTAGGTCCTGGGTGAGTATTGACCTGAGACTGAACATGCAAATGAATGATCACTACATCATGTGTGAAAATAGAATTCTGACCCATAATCTGCAGCAAACAGCCCAGACAACAAGCACGCCATCTATAGTAACTCACCCAGGAAGCCAGCCCATTACCTACGAGCCAGACTTCTAGTCAGACCACTATTTCTAGCAGCCAGTCCAGGAAGCCAATCACCCCTGTAACAATTGGCCCAAACTAACCAGAACTTGGTTCATAACTGACAGCTTCTCTAATTTTTGTCTTAGCTTCCAATTTAAGACCAACTAGAAAAAGCCAAACATGCACCACTAACCAGTCACACACAGTTGCCTCTAGTTAGGCCGCTTATAGCCTCCCTGTGCCAACAGGGCCTTCCCTTCTTCCTACTATAAAAATTTCCCACCCCTTTAAGTCACAGCTAGAACGCTTGTGCAATGGCTGCCTCCCTTGTTAAAGCAAGCTCTGAATAAGTGCTTTTGTCTCCTCTCATGGTCTTTGTTTATTGCCACAGAACTACCTCCCACTCAGGCAATCTCTAAAGCCATGTCATTCTCTACCTCTCTGGTGACTGGCACCTTGTCCAGTAGGCTGAGCTAGAATCCCTTCCAGTGCCAGGCCTCCTGGATGAGCTGGAGCTGGGCTTGCTCCCTTCCAGAACACACAGAAGACTCACTGCTGAGTGCTCTGCACCCACAGATCCACGTGGAACCAGCAGGGTGAGCACCAGAGGGAGTGTGGGCAGGGAAGGAGGAGGGCACAGGAGGCCAACCCAGGGTGGAGTTTGAGCTCCAAAGCCCTGTGAGCAACACAGTTCAGTTCAGTCGCTCAGTCGAGTCCGACTCTTTGTGACCCCATGAATCACAGTACACCAGGCCTCCCTGTCCATCACCAACTCCCGGAGTTCACTCAGATTCACGTCCATTGAGTCTGTGATGCCATCCAGCCATCTCATCCTCAGTCGTCCCCTTCCCCTCCTGCCCCTAGTCCCTCCCAGCATCAGGGTCTTTTCCAATGAGTCAACTCTTCGCATGAGGTGGCCAAAGTACTGGAGTTTCAGCTTTAGCATCATTCCTTCCAAAGAAATCCCAGGGTTGATCTCCTTCAGAATGAACTGGTTGGATCTCCTTGCAGTCCAAGGGACTCTCAAGAGTCTTCTCCAACACCACAGTTCAAAAGTATCAATTCTTCATTGTTCAGCCTTCTTCACAGTCCAACTCTCACATCCATACATGACCACAGGAAAAACCATAGCCTTGACTAGACAGACCTTAGTCGGCAAAGTAATGTCTCTGCTTTTGAATGTGCTATCTAGGTTGGTCATAACTTTTCTTCCAAGGAGTAAGCGCCTTTTAATTTCATGGCTGCAGTCACCATCTGCAGTGATTTTGGAGCCCAAAAAGATAAAGTCTGTCACTGTTTCTACTATTTCCCCATCTATTTCCCATGAAGTGATGGGGCCAGATGCCATGCTCTTCGTTTTCTGAATGTTGACTTTAAGCCAACTTTTTCACTCTCCTCTCTCACTTTCAACAAGAGGCTTTTTAGCTCCTCTTCACTTTCTGCCATAAGGGTGGTGTCATCTGCGCACAGGCAAGGCATCTAACCTGAGCGTCAAAGGATGAATTAGGAAGAGAGCAAAGAAGGCTTTGTGCACGTTGGGAGCCAAAGCCTGGAGGTGGGGGCATCTGGAGGAAGCTCCCAGTTGTGGCTTAGGAGCAGGACCGCTTTCCTTCAGGGCCCAGGGGCCCCAGCACTTGTAGTTCAAATGCTCTTTCCAATACACAGAATAGAAAGGCTCACGTTTCTGTCTCCTTTTTCTCCATATACATGAAATGAGAAAAATCCCTGGGATGGCTGGGGTTTATTGGGCAGATTTTTTTGGAAGTTTTTTCTTATATATCTGGACTATGGCTTATAAATCAAGTTTGGTTTCCTTTGCTAGAAAGTAAACTTTTATCTAAGGCCAAGCACCAGGCTATAGAAGGAGAGACACAGAGAAGGTGAAGCAATACTGGGTGGAAGTTTCCACCCTATCAGCCTTGGTACTCCTTCTTGAGTCCTTGTGCTCTCCGCTGAGAGCCATGGGCTCTGAGACTGGCTGTCTGTTGAGCTCTTCACTCATGAATTCAGATCCACATCTCACACTTGGGTCCAGCACACTTCTTGGTGGACAACTGCTCTTTTGGGGGGAGCAAACACATCCAACTTGAAGTTAGGAGCCAGCAGGCTGCTCTGGGTCTCTGTAGGATACGGAGTGCCTGCCTAACCTCTCTGGCTCTTAGACTCCTCAAGCTAGAATGGGACAGTAATGTCCTTCCCATAAGGTCCTTGCAGGATTTAAAATGATTGCATCTGGCACAGGAGCCATTAGTGAAGTCAGCCCTCCATGTCCTAGCTAACAGTCACCCCAATGTGAGTGATCTGAACGCAGCCTAGGACTCTTGTCTACAACCAGAACCCTGCAAGCATTTCTCTGAGGAAGTGGGAAATAGCTAAATTTTGAGTCAAATCTCTAAGGATTCTCTGGTTTGATTTTTTTTCTTGCTCAGTTGCTATCAACTGCAGGATTTGGTTCTGGGGCTATAGTCCAGTGTGGGACTGAACCAAGTTAGCCTCCCCCTTTGTCTCCCCAAGTCCTGCAAACAGCACAGGAACGAGCCTCCAGGAAATGTGGGCCAGTTAGATTTGGTTAAAAATTGAGCAAAGAATTACAAGGCTTACACGCCCAAATAGAACTATCTGCTCTCCAGATTTGCTATCGGACTGTCTCCATACGTCTCGTCCCTCAAGACCCTGTTAACTTCAGATCACCAGGATTATTTTTCTCAGAATTTGGCACTGAGGAGAAAATAACAGCTGACAGAAAATGACGCAGGGTTGCAGGTCTAGAATGCCCCTCCTGGGGTCTGCCCACCCCCACCGACATATCCCAGTCAGCCATCGTTTCTGCATCTGGCACCTGAGTGGTGAGAGCTGCGCTCTCCAGGTGCTACTAGAGTTCAAAATCCAAGGGAGATTAAATTTTACTTATTTAATTAGATTTCCTGAGGCAGAAAAGCAGACTGTCAGCACTTTGGGCCCAGCTATCTTCTTGCGACACCCCTGCTTGGACTCATAAGCACCATGACTCCAGGCAGGCAGGGACAGAATCCATCAACAG
Organism: Aepyceros melampus; assembly: GCA_006408695.1. Taxonomy (NCBI): domain Eukaryota; kingdom Metazoa; phylum Chordata; class Mammalia; order Artiodactyla; family Bovidae; genus Aepyceros; species Aepyceros melampus. The sequence continues at coordinate 258,327 of SJXQ01004753.1, forward strand.
GTGCTCCCAAAGTGGAAAGGGTGTGTGGGAGAGCTGGGTGCCAAGGGTGGAAGAGACTCTTAGTCGGCATTGAGGGGTAATGGGATGAGGAAGAAGCAGAAGCAAATGTCAGCCTCCAAAGAGCAAGGAGAAGACAGGTTGACTTGTCTCCTGGAAATATGTGCTAGCGTACTAACCCCGGTAGCACAGAACATGATCTTTTCTTGTAAAACGGTCTTTACAGAGGTAGTCAAGTGAAAATGAGGTCACTGAGGGGCCTTCAACCAAAATGACTGGGTTCCTTATTAAAATGGGACATTTGGGTGAAGACAAACATGAACAGAAGGAAGACACTGTGAATTCACAGGGAGAAGATGTCATGTGACCAGAGTGATGGTCTGCAGACCAAGGAACACCAAGGATTGACAGCAAAGACCAGAAGCTAGAAGGAGTTTCCCCAGAGCCATCAGAGAGCCTGGTCTGCCAGCACCTTAATTCAGACATCTAGCCTCCAGAAGCTGGCTTCAAACTCAACAGTCAGAAAACTAAGAACATGGCATCTGGTTCCACCATTTCATGGCAAATAGATGAGGAAACCATGGAAACAGTGACAAACTTTATTTTCTTGAGCTCCAAAATCACTGCAGATGGTGACTGCAGCCATGAAATTAAAAGATGCTTGCTCCTAGGAGTTGGAAAAAAAAAAAAACTATGACAAACCTAGACAGCATATTAAAAAGCAGAGATACGATTTTGCCAACAAAGGTCCATATAGTCAAAGCTTTGATTTTTCCAACAGTCATGTATGGATGTGAGAGTTGGACCATAAAGAAGACCGCACACTGAAGAATTGATGCCTTTGTACTGTGGTTTGAAGAAGATTCTTGAAAGTCTCTTGGATTGGAAGGAGATCAAGCCAGTCAATCCTAAAGAAAATCAATCCTGAATATTCATTAGAAGGACTGAAGCTCCAATACTTTGGCCACCTGATGCAAATAGCTGACTCATTAGAAAAGACCCTGATGCTGGGAAAAATTGAAGGCAGGAGGAGAAGTGGATGACAGAGGATGAGATGGTTGGATGTCATCCCTGACTCAATGGACATGAGTTTGAGCAAGCTCCAGGAGTTGGTGAAGGACAGGGAAGCCTGGCATGCTGCAGTCCATGGGGTCACAAAGAGTTGAACATGACTGAGCAACTGAAAAACAGCAAGAAGCCTCATGAATTATGGAGAACAAATTTCTGTTGTTTTACATCATTTAGTATGTGGTCCTTTGTTACAATCATCCTAGGCAACCAACACAGGCGACACTTTACCTTTGATTCTTCCAGAAGCCAACTATGAAGACAAGGATGAAGCACAAGTAGGTTTAGGGGCAGGATTCCAGGAAGCACTTCTGGAGGAGTGGGGAAGGGAGCAGAGATGGGAAGACAGCCAGCACAGGGCATGGTGTCAGCCTGAGGTGGGAGAGACATGGGGTCCAGGCCAGGCATTTACAACAAGCCTCCGGTTTACATTTCCTGAGGAAGGAGGCAGGTGGGCTCTAGGCTAGATATTTACAACTAGCCTCCCACTTGTCTGACTCTTTGCGACCCCATGGACTGTAGCCCACCAGGCTTCTTTGTCCATGGGATTCTCCAGGCAGGAATACTGCAGTGGGTTGCCATGCCCTCTTCCAGGGGATCTTCCCGACCCAGGTCTCCCACACTGAGGCGGATTCTTTACCAGCTGAGCCACCAGGGAAGCCCATTTGCACTTCAAGATAGGAAAAAAAAAAACAAGAACAGGGTAAATAGCCAGACTTTGGGCACTTTGATTCAATGGACATGAGTTTGAGCAAACTCCAGGAGATAGTGAAGGACAGGGAAGCCTGGCGTGCTGCAGTCCATGGGGTCACAAAGAGTTGAACACAATTTAGCAGCTGAACATCAAAGACAACATTTATGGCAGAAACAGAGAGGAGCCAAACCCTTTTTGAGTAAAAGAGCAAGAGGTCACATATTTCTCATTCTTGCGACAAGGGAGACATTGCACATGCATGAACAGGTTCCTTTGGGGCCAAAAAGGAGGGAGTACCACCCCAGAATAGGTGAGCCAAGGCCCCCAGTAGGCCTCTGGGCTGGAATCCAAAGTGGCTCACATATGTTGGGGAGGGTCCTGGGACAGGTCAGGTGTGGGGAAAAAATCGGATAATTGGCCAAAGGTAAGCAAAGACAGGAAGAACTGCCCCATATAAGCGATTTAACTGCCTCTTCACTGTGCAGCTCCTTATCAGGGAGGAGGCCTACACCCTTCTCTCTGGGTGTGCACTGCCTTGTTTCTTGTCTTAGCTGAAGAAACTGTTTCTCTCTTTGTTCCCCCACTTGCTGTGCTATGTCTCTAATAATAAACTTGGCGCCGTTTTTTACAGTTTTTGCCTCCTTGAGAAATTCATTTTTCATGGAGGCAAGATCCAAGGAAAATTTACTTCTTATTTCTACTCTATTCCTATTCCTGCTTTCCATCCAGACTACCCAGGTTCAATTCCTGAGCAGGGAACTAAGATCTTGCTTCAAGCTCACTGCTGCTTCTCCAAGACCAACTTAGGGACCTCTGAGGCAACTCAAGCTAAAATCACAAAGAACTATGGAAGCCAGCAGAGGACATGCCCTGAAGAGCCATCCAACTGCAAAGTAAAGAAGCTGGCTGTTTATATCCCAGATTCCCTGCTGAAGGGCTGCTGATGGGGACAGGAAGGAGCAGTTAATTTTCTGATACTTGGTGCAAGCAGTAAAGTGGACTCCAGAAACGAGAGAAAGGCCTTGGGCAGCAAAGCCCAGGACTGGCAGTAAGCCCTTAGTCTAATGCACGCTAAGGGGTTAAGGATGAAAGGATTTGTGAAGTGCACAGGGTCTGCTTCAGGGAACATTTTGACAAGAAGGAGAGAAAAGGGCAGAAAAGTTACTGTGAAGCCTGATTGGGAAACTTGAACTTGAAAGTCAGGCCGAAAAGTCTGGGCTTTGCTTCATAAGCTGTAGGGAAGTAACAAAGATTTTTGAGCAGAAAAGTGACCAGATTACAGCTTGGCTTAAAAAAAAAAAAAAATGAGCGTGATTGGGTGTATTGGAGAACAAATAAACATAAAAGAGGTTAGGGGTAACAGTGCTAGTGAGGTTGTGGAGCTAAAATGACATGGAACACAGGGGCGGACAAGTAGGAGATGGTAGTTCTTTACCCCATAAACCACATGGTCCTCACTATGGGACCCTTAAGCAAACCAGAGTCAGGGTGTAGAGAAGCCTGGCTCCTGGGCACCTGGGATGAGCAGGTTTAAGAGAACTGTCCAGGATGCCTCTCATGTCCTTTCCCAACTCCAAATTTCAGAACAAATGGGAAGCATAAGCCACTGGTGGTTGAGTAGGTGGCCTTTCCTAAGATTTCCCAGTTCTCATTCCACTCAGAGCACACATGGATTGGAAGCCCGGGGTTTGCAAATAACATAGTGCCACTGGGAGTTAGGATCTCATTTGCCAGTTTCTAGCCTGTACTACTGACTTTGCTTCAAAAGAGTGGGTTATCCACACTGCCCTGTAAATAAAGAAACTAAATAATGCATTCCAGCCTAATATGGCTCATTTCTTTGACAATGATGTACAAATCACTGGCATAAAAATCACTGCCCAACAGAGAGAAGACTCTCAAAAGGAAACACGAATGTCCCCTATTAATTCCATATAAGTCATGGAGATGCCACTTTTTCTCACTCCTGCTCAAGAGGAGCCCTCCCAGATGGGATGCTCAGGGAACTGGCTTCTCTCTTCTCCTCCCTTCTGGAGGAAAGATCATCTCCTGGCTTCTCTTTCCAAAAGCCTTACAACAATCAGCCTCAGTCTAGGGTTAGATTGGTCAGTTCCTCTGTGGCCAACAAGCCTGCTGCTCCAAGGGAATTGCGTATGGAAGCATTTCTGGGAGACCCAGTCATGGATTCAGCCAGCTGAAGCAGAAGGAAAGATTAATACTTCTCAGGCCATACCAGCCAGCGAGCCAAAGGCCATCTTCTCAGTGAGACAGTCAAGGTGCGCCTGTCCTGAGTAATGACCATTCTAGCTGGAAGCCAGCTTGACATTGAAGCCCCACTGTAAACACACCACAATAATATGCTCAGGTAAACCCTGTGGTAGAGTCTTCATTGAAGTGAGGACTCACCTGGGAAGCAAACAGTCCACTTGTAAGTTACCATGCTATATCTTCAGAAAGCGAAGGCATGATGCGGTTTGTGTGTATGCGTGTAGGTCTGTGCGTATGAGCACAATGACTAACACCACGGCAGTGCCTAATGTTTGCTGAGACTTTTTGATACAAAGTGCAGGGCCTGTCCTAATCACATCAGAGTATTATGTCATTTAGTTGGACAACACTGCTATGAAGTTCTGATATTATCCCCATTTTACAGATTATGTATCAGTCAAGAGAGACCAAGATATTAATAGGAAAATGATGAAGCAGATCATCAGCACCACCTAGGAATATGTTAGAAATGTATTCTCACCCCACACTCCCCACCCCAGGCCTAACAGACTCTCCAGGTGATTCTGACACGTAAAGTTTGAGGTCCAGCCAGCTAGGACAAAGGATCCCAAACCTCAGTTTCTGCCAAAGGCCAAACCCAGCCCACTGCCTGTGTTTGCAAATAAAGTCATATTGGAACACAGTCATGCCCATTCATTTAGATGTTGTCTGGGGCTGTTTTCCTGACACAGGTGCAGAGCTGAGTAATTAGTTGTAACAGAGGCTACATGACCCACAAACTGAGATGTTTCCTTTCTGGCTCTTTACAGAAAGGCTGCTAACCTCACTTAGAACAACTAAAGTTTGTGTTCCAGTCCCCTCGCCGGTGAGCGGAGGCAGCTGTGAGCATAACCATCTTTCTCTGCCTGGCTGGGGCAGCTCCTCGCTGGGGCTTTGCCAGTTGTAAGTTGTGTCAGCAGAGAGAAGAGACATGATCAGTGTGGTCGGTGCTTAAAGCGTCTGTTCTGAAATAACAAGAGTCATCCGCTTACCATCACTGACCAAAGCCTAATCTCCTTGGAGTGGGGAAGAATAATGTGCCCCCAGCCCCAGGAAGGGAGAAACAAATATTCATCAGTACTAACGGAGTCCTCGAATCAAACCCTCTCCTCTGCTTGCAACTGCGCAATCTCCCTCCACGTGGGGGGCGCACAGCCCTTACCCAAGGGAGACAGCTACCCCCTCACAGACTCAGGACCATCTCTGTGAGGCAGAGCAGCCTTTCTTACCCCCACACCCAACATGCAGCTGTGGAACAGGGCTGGAAGCCACATAAACATCCAGCTGAACAGGGGGACGGAAGCGGAGGCTGCCCCTCTGGGCGGGGACCGATACCCTCTCTTGGGAGGCCTGAGGACCCACTTACTGCCTGTGGATTTGTACCATGGCAGGTGTCCCCAGTCCACTCTTCTTCTTGGCCACCTCTAAAGATGGCAATGGGGAACATACTCTTCATGGAGCATGGCTCCATTTTCTCAGCCAGCCTCCTGACCAGATGAGGCTTACGGGTTGTCCAAAGTCTCAAATAGCCTCAGTCTCTGTTTGTCCATGGCCATGACTCTTTTGGTGGCAGGAATGTATTTGCTTCTTATCTATTTGACTCCAGACAGATCTACTAGTACTACCTACATCCATGTCCATTTCTCTTGACAGTTGTGAGTACCCTGATCCCAAGAGGCTTCTATAGGAGAGCTGAACACCTTATCTCCTATCTCTGAGCTATAATGGGGAAAATAAGACTCAAAGAGGTAAAATAAGTTTTCTCTGACCTCACCCCTGGGTCTGAACACAGCTGTCTATATGGCATAACTGTATTTACCTCTACTCATCATTCAAAATCTCTAGGCATATTCTGTATTACCAATTCCAAAGCCTTAATAAACTATTTTCGCAGGCTCAGAGGAGCTGAGTTAGATGTTCCCTTTAACTGAAAGATTTTTTTCACAGCCATCCCCATTTGCATACCTCTGAAGACTCAACTCAAATCCTCCTCAACTTTAACAACACTAGCATCACCTACATGTAGGGGATGTGCTTGTTAAAAACACAAAGTCCCAACCCCCAGTCTCTCAAGATCTCATTTCATAGGCGTGGGTGGAGCTGGGAACATGCATTTTAACAAGGAACCCTGCCTGCCTGCCCACACACACACACCAGTGATTCTTATGCAGTTGGCTGGCTTGCCACTCTTTGAGAAACTTACCCCCAAAATTCTCTAATTTCCACCTGGAGAAGGCAATGGCAACCCACTCCAGTACTCTTGCCTGGAAAATCCCATGGACAGAGGAGTCTGGTAGGCTGCAGTCCATGGGGTCGCTAAGAGTCAGACATGGCTGAGTGACTTCACTTTCACTTTTCACTTTCATGCATTGGAGAAGGAAATGGCAACCCACTCCACTGTTCTTGCCTGGAGAATCCCAGGGACGGTGGAGCCTGGTGGGCTGCCGTCTATGGGGTCGCACAGAGTTGGACACGACTGAGCGACTTAGCAGCAGCAGCAGAGGATAAATAACATTTTGTGAAAAATTAGCAACTTTTAAAAGTGTTTGAGAACATGTGAGAAGCACTTCATTAATTTTCACCCCAGTCCTTGGAGGTGATATCATGATAGTTCTAATTATCCCCCAATTACTTCAGAGTTTAAAGTTTGTTAGAGAATATACTTAGACAAGGAAGCTAAGTGATGGCCAAATTCACCCAGAAGGCCTGCAAAGGGTAAGGAGACCAGGATACTCAGGGATTCTCAGTGCCAGATCTCAGAAACACCTCCCCACACCCCAGCATAAAGAGGAAGGAAGCAGAGAAGGACAAGGCAAAGGCGGGAAAGGGGAGAAGGGGGTGCAAAAATGTTGCCCTAGGTTTTATAAAATATTGAATTCATTGCCAATATTTTCAACTCGGGTAGCTGCATATAAAAGCTCAAACTTGGCGTCTCATATTCAGAAGTTCTGGAAACACACAGAGCTGACTGCAGTGTTCCCTTTAGGCATGGTGTGCAGTCTCTTGCCACCAGTTTGTCTCACCACCTTTACCTGTCCAGGCCCTGTAGTGGTGGGATAGCATCCCTGGCCAACTTGGTCATACTTCCTGTCACAGTTCAGCCTTTGGGAAGAAGACTGGGATTTCTCCTCCTTCTCACTAAGCGGTCAAAGATATGACTTATAGAGTCTGAGAAAGTGGGAGTCATAAGCAGGCAAATGCCTTTGAAGGAAAGTGTTCATCATCTTCAAGAGAGCTTGGCTTCTTGCAACCTCATCATATCTCCAATGGAGAAGATAATGGTTGGAACATTCTGTCACAACTTTGGACTTCGCTAAAACCTTCTCCAATCACACCAGGTATTGTCAGGCCAAAGAAACAAAGAAATTCTTCTTTGTGGAAGCAAAACAGGCCTTGTCATGAGAATAATCTTGCTTATGTTTTTCTGGTGGCAAATATATTTGAATAAAGATCTTCTAAGAGAAAATGAACAGCTTTAGAGTGAGTTTATCACTCACGAAGCATTATAAGGTTTTTCATGGTATTTGGGAATTAATTTAACATTAAAACAAAGAATAGAGTCTGTAGAATAAATATGGTATTTAAATAAGACAGCTAAAATTCTATATTAATATGCAAAAATGTAAAATAATTGCATTCAAGCAATAGCTCAAAGACATTTTATCATAATTGTACACTCACAAAAAAATTATGAAGGAAAGATCTGGGAACCATTACAGCATTCTCAATATGAGGAAACTAAAAAAGCAATAGTCTTTAATTCAAAGTCAACCAATCCAACGAGTAGATTAATTATCCAATTACTGTGCAGTCTCTAGGAGTTGTTAGAACCAAAGCCACACACTGCAAACCAACCAAATGCACAGCTAGCTGCCCCTCATTGGTTGTCATTAACCATCCTTGGAGATTCATGTCCTATCTTAAGAAGTCAACCAGAATTCCAAATCTCTACTATCTTATCATAGGCTACCTATGCATAAAGGATTTTTATCTTTCATATACTAGTTCCAGAAGATATCCAGAAACTCATTTTCAAAGGTGGTTTATAAAAACTACACTAAAACATTTCTCCAAAGAAGACATACGGATGGCTAACAAACACATGAAAAGATGCTCAACATCACTCATTATCAGAGAAATGCAAATCAAGACCACAATGAGGTATCATTTCACACCAGTCAGGATGGCTGCAATCCAAAAGTCTACAAGCAACAAATGCTGGAGAGGGTGTGGAGAAAAGGGAACCCTCTTACACTGTTGGTGGGAATGCAAATTAGTACAGCCACTATGGAGAACAGTGTGGAGATTCCTTTAAAAATTGCAAATAGAACTGCCTTATGATCCAGCAATCCCACTGCTGGGCATACACACCAAGGAAACCAGAATTGAAAGAGACACGTGTACCCCAATGTTCATTGCAGCACTGTTTATAATAGCCAGGACATGGAAGCAACCTAGATGTCCATCAGCAAATGAATGGATAAGAAAGCTGTGGTACATATACACAATGGAGTATTACTCAGCCATTGCTCAGCACCAAAGAATTGATGCGTTTGAACTGTGGTGTTGGAGAAGACTCTTGAGAGTCCCTTGGACTGCAAGGAGATCCAACCAGTCCATTCTGAAGGAGATCAACCCTGGGGTTTCTTTGGAAGGAATGATGCTGAAGCTGAAGCTCCAGTACTTTGGCCACCTCATGCAAAGAGTTGACTCATTAGAAAAGACTCTGATGCTGGGAGGGATTGGGGGCAGAAGGAGAGGATGAGACCAAGGATGAGATGGCTGGATGGCATCACTGACTCCATGGGCGTGAGTCTGGGTGAACTCCGGGAGTTGGTGATGGACAGGGAGGCCTGGCGTGCTGCGATTCATGGGGTTGCAAAGAGTCAGACACGACTGAGCGACTGAACTGAATTGAGCTGAAAAAGAATACATTTGAATGAGTTCTAATGAGATGGATGAAACCGGAGCCGATTATACAGAGTGAAGTAAGCCAGAAAGAAAAACACCAATACAGTATACTAACACATATATATGGAATTTAGAAACATGGTAATGAAAACCCTGTATGCGAGACAGCAAAAGAGACACAGATGTATAGAACGGACTTTTGGACTCTGAGGGAGAGGGAGAGGGTGGGATGATTTGGGAGAATGGCATTGAAACATGTATACTATCATGTAAGAAATGAATCACTAGTCTATGTTCGATACAGGTACAGGATGCTTGGGGCTGGTGCCGGGGATGATCCAGAGAGATGATATGGAGAGGGAGGTGGGAGGGGGGTTCAGGACTGGGAACTCATATACACCCATGGTGGATTCATGTCAATGTATGGCAAAACCAATACAGTATTGTAAAGTAAAATAAAGTAAAAATTAAAAATAAATAAATAAATAAATAAATAATAAAATAAAAACTGCACTAAATAAAATTGATATTTTCCTTCAAATGTATCAAATTTATAAATACAAGGCATGCAATTGCAGAGCAAAGATAACTATGCTTCATAGAATCAAACAGAAGCCTTTATTTAAAAATAAACAATTTGAACCAGTAAAATTTTCCTTATTCATCCATCCATCCAGGTGTTTATTAAGCACCTCCTAGCTAGATCACTGCAAGTGGTACTGGAGATGCAAAGATGGCTCCAACAAACTTCCATGGAAGTTGAGGATGATGTGAGCATACAAAGCTAGTTTACACATGGCAAAATTACTAAATATGGTCTCAGAATTCTTTTGATTGTAAGTGACACAACCCCACTCAAATCAGTGTAGCCATAAAAGGGAATTTACTGGGTCATATAAATGAATCATTGGGTGTAGTTTCAAGGAAGTTTCAAGGTGTAGGTTCATTGTCTGGTTCAAGGAAGCCAGATCCAGGATATCAAATATTATCATCAGAAATCAGTCTGCATCTCTCCACTCTGCTTTCCTGTGTTGGCCTCATTCTCAGATAGCCTGTTTCTACATGGTAGATTTCTACAGGTCATGTCTACATTAGCCTTAGTGCAATCTAAGAAGAAAAAGTTTCTCTTACCCTGAGCTTATAGCAAATATCCCAGAATTTGCCTACTCTGACTGGATCTTGTTGAATTATGAAAACCCATCCATCCCCAAATCCATAGCCATTTGGAGCAGGAGCCAGAAGTTGTGGGGTGGGGGAGAGGTGGTGAAGATTCTGATTGCTCAGGATTAGTTCATGGAGCCTGGGTGAAGAAGATCTCGGATCCATCCAAACTTCATAGGCTGAACTTGAGGAAGGGCAATCCCCTGAGAAACAGTCACGGTACTGTTATCTCAGTAAGGAGAAATGAATAATAGACAAGCAAATGTAACAGTTGCTTCTTATAAATGTTCTCAGTTCAGTTCAGTTGCTCAGTCATATCCGACTCTTTGTGACGCCATGAATCACAGCACGCCAGGCCTGCCTGTCCATCATCGACTCCCGGAGTTCACTCAGACTCATGTCCATCGAGTCAGTGATGCCATCCAGCCATCTCATCCTTGGTCGTCCCCTTCTCCTCCTGCCCCCAATCCCTCCCAGCATCAGAGTCTTTTCCAATGAGTAAACTCTTTGCATGAGGTGGCCAAAGTACTGGAGTTTCAGCTTTAGCATCATTCCTTCCAAAGAAATCCCAGGGCTGACCTCCTTCAGAATGAACTGGTTGGATCTCCTTGCAGTCCAAGGGACTCTCAAGAGTCTTCTCCAACACCACAGTTCAAAAGCATCAATTCTTCAGTGCTCAGCTTTCTTCATAGTCCAACTCTCACATCCATACATGACCACTGGAAAAACCATAGCCTTGACTAGATGGACCTTTGTTGGCAAAGTAATGTCTCTGCTTTTCAATATGCTATCTAGGTTGGTAAATGTTCTAAGAAAATGCAATTAATCTGCAGTCACTATCTAGAGGAGATAGAAGTGTTATAACAAGTGCAGTGATTTGCACATACTGGGAAATGTGCAGAGAAAATGGAGAAAAACTGAGGAGGAAGATGCTCAACCCCTTGGTTTGAGCTCAGCCTTTTTGGATCCTCTACTTTCTGATAAATCATGGTACTTAAAGAACCACCTGTTTAAATACCTAACCATCAACTAAGAATCTAGGTACTTTATATCTTCATTTGTTATTAACTCATTCAATAAACGTTCCTTTAGTAATTTCTCTGTGCTGAGTGCTCATCTATGCAGGGTTAGAGTAATGAAAAAAGCACACAAAAAATTCTGTCCTTATGAAACATAGTTCAGTCAGTGAATACAGACAATAAGCAGAAAATAATATGTAATATACCAGACATCATATGATGGTAACTACTTTGAGAAAAACAAGGCAGAGAATGAGGGAAAGATAAGACTAAAGTAAAGTAAAGATGAGAAAAGCCAAAATCCTACAGTAAAGGTTTTTAAAAAGATGTGAAGTTAGAGAGTGAGTCACAGATATCCAAAGGGAAAACAATCCAGGCATAGTAAAAAACCAGTAAAGGCCCTGAGGCATGAATGTGCTCAGAATCTTTAAGAAGACTATTGTGTCAGGGCAGAGAGGAGAGAGTAGTAGGTAAGATGAGAATGATAGCAAAGATGCAAAATGTGTATGCCCTTAGATGCTATAAAGACTTTGGCTTTTATGTGATGGATGGGAAGCAACTGGGTTTGCTGAACAGAAGTAAGTGAAGTGAGTCAGTCGTGTCCAACTCTTTGCAACCATTGTAGCCTACCAGACTCCTCCATCCATGGGATTTTCCAGGCAAGAATACTGGAGTGGGTTGTCATTTCCTTCTTCAGGAGATCTTCCCAACCCAGGGATTGAACCCAGGTCTCCCACACTATAGGCAGATGCTTTACCATCTGAGCCACCAGGGAGGAGGTCATAATATTACTTTCATTTAAAAATAATCACTCTGTAATTAACTACAAAGGGAAAGGGATGAAACAGGGAAACCAGTTAGTAAACTTATGCAATAATTTAGGCTAAAGATGATATGGGAACTAGGAAACTTTGATTAAATGTTGAAGGTATAGTGATAAGATTTGCTTAAAAAAAAAAACTGTATTGGGGATACTTTCAAAAAGGGTAGCCAAGGATGACACTGAGAATTTTGACCTCAGGAAATGGAAGGATGGAGTTGCTACCAACTGTAATGGGGAAGATTGTGGAAGGTAGGAGTTCTGTTTTGAACAACTTGAGATTAAGATTATAGTGACACACCTACATAAACATGGAGAGTAGGCAACTGTATATAAAATTCTACAATTCACAGAAGTCTAAGATGGAAATGACAATTGGGAACTTGTCATTGTGGGGTGTTTAAATCCATGAGAAAAATACAGTCACTAAGGAGGAAAGTGTCAATAAAAGAATATGTACAAAGAACCCTCATGTGGACACTGCAATTTTAGCAATCAAGACAACAAGGAGGTGATTCAACAAGACAGAGGAGGAATAGGTGGATGAGTACTCTCCAGGGATCAAAAAGAATACTTCTTCAGATGCAAAGAATCTTACAGAGCAACAGCTGAGAGTGGGCAAGAGTCCCTGAACACAGGAAAGGAATACATAGATCCAAGCAAAATTTGATAGGACAAAGGAGTGAGTGAGTGAAGTCGCTCAGTCATGTCCAACTCTTTGCGATGCCATGGACTGTAGCCTACCAGGCTCCTCCCTCCATGGGATTCTGGAGGGAGTACTGGAGTGGGTTGCCATTTCCTTCTCCAGGGGATCGTCCCAACCCAGGGATCGAACCTGGATCTCCTGCATTCCAGGCAGATGCTTTAACCTCTGAGCCACCAGAAGGAAGGGAAAAAGTGAAGGGGAGTGAGTGGGACTGTACCAGCACTCAGGGAGGTGGAGGAACTGAAGTAGGGGTGAGATTCCCACATTGGAGCAGTAGTTTGGGACAGAGGGGAAACATTTGAGGCTATTGGAGAGTGAAGCAGCTGATCTGTGATGGTCTGAATGGAGTGAAAACCACACAGGCAATCCATACCACAGCCCTACGTATGCCACAGGGATTCTGGTCCTCCAGTGCATGCGGTGGCTAGGAGCTGAAGTGCAGGGATTGGAGAACAATCCCAGGGTGAGAACTGCTATTGTCAGCAGGGAGGCAGCCTGAGGGGATGAGAGAGAGGAAATCATGGCAAGGAATGCCCTTGGGGGAAATCTGGGTACTCATGGAAGCTGGATGATACTGCTGAGTCACACACAGAGTATGGAGCCATCACTATAGCCTCTCTCTCCCCACATGCCAGTGCTGGCAGCTGATCAATAGAGAGATCCCCCAGAGAGGGTGGCCCTTGGAGTGCCTAATGCACCAAGCAATAGAGAGTACCCCAGCTAGGGGGACCCTTTGAGCATCTGGCATGCCAAGTAATAGAGAAGAATCCCAGCCAAGAGGGCCCTTGGAGAAACGGCTGCATCTAGCAATAGAGAAGGATTCCAGGGGGAGGGGGAGGGCAGGGAGGGTGTTGGAGTGCCTACTGCACCAAACTAAAGAGGACCAGCCAGCAAGTCTCTTTGAATGCCAGCTTCCAGAGGCTAGAAAAATGCTCTAATAGAGTCTCCAGTCAGCTTCCCCATGATCAAGCAGAGGTGCTACTGCCATGCCTGGCCTTCACTGGGGCAGAGTTGCCAGAAGCCAGAAAAAACCCTACCAGTGCCATATCAACGCTCAAAATTCTCAAAGAATTGAGGTTTTTTTGGAGAAGACTCCTGAGAATCCCTTCAACTGCAAGGAGATCCAACCAGGCCATTCTAAAGGAGATCAGTCCTGGGTGTTCACTGGATGAACTGATGTTGAAGCTGAAACTCCAATACTTTGGCCGCCTGATGCGAAGAACTGACTCATTGAAAAAGACCCTGATACTGGGAAAGATCGAGGGCAGGTGGAGAAGGGGACAACAGAGGATGAGATGGTTAGATGGCATCACTGACTCAATGGACATGAGTTTGGGTGAATTCTGGGAGTTGGTGATGGACAGGGAGACCTGGTGTGCTGCAGTCTATGGGGTCACAAAGAGTCAGTCACAACTGAGTGACTAAACTGAACTGAGCACCATATCCCCTGAGCCAGGGCCACTGGCTCCCCTGTGTACCTTGTGCTTCTGGGGTCCCCATGATCCAAGCTGCTATGCCAGCTGCATGCCTGGTCCTCACTGAGGCAGACCCAAGTACTCCAGGGCAGCCTCAGGAGCAAACTCCTGTGGATCAGCCATATGCAGAGGTGGAGATAAAAACCACAATTGAGCTCCAGGGGCATGGCGGCTAAGGAAGAGGATTGAAAACATTTCCACCTTTCCATACAAGCTGCAGATTAAATCTACATAATCAACTCTGTGTCTTTGGAATAATAAAAGGACAGTGAGTATTCACACAAAAGAAAAAGACCCAGCTCTGGCAACCATGAACACTGGAGGCAAGTATCTGAAGGAGCAGGGCCAGATTAGAGTCTGAGCTGCCCCTACAGGAGGTCCAGAGAACAGTCTAGTATTGGAGGGCCTCCCAGGGAGGCAAAGGTGGAACTACATTCTTTATAAATTTTTCTCCTTTTTTTTCCCTTTTCCCCCTTTTTTTCCTTCTTTCTTTACCCTCCCCTCCCTGCCCATTTTCCACTCTGTTTCTTTCCTTTTGCCTATTGTTCTCATGTTCTTTCTTTGTTATTCCTTTCACTGTTATTGTTGTACCTGCTTTCTCCATTTTTAAAGTTTCTTATTTTTAAATATATTCATTTTTTTCCAGTTTTATAGTCTTGATTGCCCTCTTCTCTTTTTGACTCCAGTTTTTCTCCTTTTTTCCTTCTTTTTTCTTTCCTTCTTTTTCTTTGTAATTGTGCAAATTTCCTTGGTTGCTCTTGGCCATTGACTGTTGCCTGCACCATTAGCTGTGGGGTTTTTTCTTCTATGATGTGAGGCCTGTGAAGTCTTGATGCTACAGTAAGGGGTTGAACTTGAAACCTTGAGGTGGTAGACCTGAGCCCAGGACTGTGGACCCTCAGGGAAATCCCAACCTCATGGAATATTAATCTATGAGAACTCTTCCAAAGGCTTCCGTTTCAGCACTTCCATTTCAAAACAAAGACCTACCCAAAGACCAGAAAGCTCCGGTGCTGGATGCCTCATGCCAAATCATTAGCAAAACAAAAACACAACACTGCCAATGGCAGAAAGGCTGCCCAAAGCCATACCAAGCCTACAGATACCCTAAAACACACTACTGGGCATGGCACAGCTCTCTACAGAGGCAGAATCCAGCTCCACCCACCATAGCAAAGTCACAAGTCCTCCAACCAGGAAACCTTCACAATGCACTGATCCAATCCCATACACAAGGGGCAGACTCCATAATTAAGAGGAACTGTGATACCCTAGTCTGAGAAAGGAGATTTCAAACACAGGAGATCAAACAAAATGAAAAGACAAAGAAACACATTTCAGATGAAGAAACATAGCAAAAACCCACAAGATCAAACAAATAAATGGGAAATAAGCAGTCTATGTGAAAAAGAATTCAGAGTAATGACAGTAAAGATGATCCAAAATCTTAAGGGAAGAAATGGAGGCATAGAGCTATTTACTTACTGGAGGTCCAGATCAAGAAGATGCAAGAAATGTTTTACAAGGACCTAGAAGAATTAAAGAATAAACAATCAGCAATAACAACATAAGAGCTGAGATTAAAAATACATTAGAGAGAACCAATAGCAGACTATTTGAGGCAGAAGAACAGATAAGTGACAGAATGGTGGAAATAACTGAAGCAGAGCAGAATAAAGAAAAGGAATTAAAAGAAATGAGGATAGTCTCAGAGATCTCTGGGACAACAATAAGCATACCCACACTAGAATTACATGGGTTAAGGAAGAAGAAAAAAAGAAAGAGTATGAAAAATACTTGAGGAGATTATAGTTGAAAACTTCACTAACACGGTAAAGAAAATAACCACTCAAATCAAGGAATCCCAGAGAGTACCATATAAGATAAACACAAGGAGAAACATACCAAGATACGTATTAATCAAACTACCAAAAATTAGACATAAAGAACAAATATTAAAAGTGGCAAGGGGAAAGCAACAAATAACATACAAAGGGATCCCAATAAGGTTAACAGCTGATCTTTCAACAGAAACTCTGCAGACCAGAAAGAAGAAGCAGGATATACTTAAATTGATGAAGGGGGGAGAAAGAAAACTCTACAAACAAGATTACTCTATCCAGCAAGGACCTCATTCAGACTCAAAGGAAAAATCAAAAGCTCTACAAACAAAAGTTAAGAGAATTCACACCAACAAAGGAGCTTTACAACAAATGCTAAAGGACTTCCTCTAGAGAATAAACACAAGAGAAAGAAAAGACCTACAAAAACAAACCTGAAACAGTAAAGTAAGTATGTCAGACTTTATTTGGGGGGCTCCAAAATCACTGCAGATGGTGACTGCAGCCATGAAATTAAAAGACGCTTACTCCTTGGAAGAAAAGTTATGACCAACCTAGATAGCACATTCAAAAGCAGAGACATTACTTTGCCAACAAGCTCCGTCTAGTCAAGGCTATGGTTTTTCCAGTGGTCATGTATGGATGTGGAGTTGGACTGTGAAGAAGGCTGAGCACCAAAGAATTGGTGCTTTTGAACTGTGATGTTGGAGAAGACTCTTGAGAGTCCCTTGGACTGTAAGGAGATCCAACCAGTCCATTCTGAAGGAGATCAGCCCTGGGACTTCTTTGGAGGGAGTGATGCTGAAGCTGAAACTCCAGTACTTTGGCCACCTCATGCGAAGAGTTGATTCATTGGAAAAGACTCTGATGCTGGGAGGGATTGGGGGCAGGAGGAGAGGATGAGACCGAGGATGAGATGGCTGGATGGCATCACTGACTCAATGGACGTGAGTCTGAGTGAACTCCAGGAGTTGGTGATGGACAGGCAGGCCTGGCGTGCTGCGATTCATGGGGTGGCAAAGAGTCAGACACGACTGAGTGACTAAACTGAACTGAACATAACTGAAGTGGTAATAAGAAGATACATATCAATAATTATCCTAAATGTAAATGGACTACATGTTCCAACCAAAAGAAACAGACTGACAAAACCAAAACCCCTATATATATTGTCTACAAGAGACCCACCTCAGACCTAGTGACACACACAGATTGAAAGTGAGGGGCTGGAAAAAGATATTCCATGCAAACAGAAATCAAAAGTAAGCTGGAATACTAATACTCATATCAGATAAAATAGACTTTAAAATAAAGAGACAAGGAAGGGCACTACAGAATTATCAAGGGCTGTAGTTTTCTCTGTTTGTGGCATCTTTGTCTGGTTTTGGTATCAGGGTGATGGCGGCCTCGTAGAATGAGTTTGGAAGTTTGCTTTCCTCTGAAATTTTCTGAAAGAGTGAGCAGGATAGGTGTTCAGTTCAGTTCAGTTCAGTGTTAGCTCTTCTCTAAATTTTTGGTAAAATTCACCTGTGAAGCCATCTATCTGGTCCTGGGCTTTTATTGATTGGAAGATTTTTTATTACAATTTCTATTTTCATGCTCATGGTTGGTCTATTTGAACATTCTATTTCTTCCTGATTCAGTTTTGGAAGGTAATACTTTTCTAAGATTTGTCCATTTCTTCCACCATTTTATTGGTGTATAGCTGCTCATAGTAGTCTCAGGATCATTTGTATTTCTATGTTGTCCATTGTAATTTCTCCATTTTCATTTCTCATTTTTTTGATTTGAGTCATCTTTCTTTTATTCTTGATGAGTCTGGCTAATACTTTGTTTATTTTATTTATCTTCTTAAAGAACCAGCGTTTAGTTTTGTTGATATTTGCTATTGTCTCTACTTATTTTTCACTTATTTCTGCTCTGATTTTTATGATTTCTTTCCTTCTACTAACTGGGGGTTTTTGATTCATCTTTTTCCAGTTGCTCTAGGTGTAAAGTTAGGCTCTTTATTTGGTATTTCTCTTATTTCTTGAGGTAGGATTGTATTGCTATGAACTTCCCTCTTAGCACTGCTTTTACTGAATCTCATAGGTTTGGGATTGTCATGTTTTCATCATCATTTGTTTCTATGTATATTTTGGTCTCCTTTTTGATTTCTTCAGTGATCTGCTGGTTATTCAGAAGCATGTTGTTTAGCCTCCATATGTTTGTGTTTTTTATAGCTTTCTTCCGTAGTTCATATTTGATCTTACAGCATTGTGATCAGAGATGTTTGAAATGATTTCAATTTTTAAAAATTTAGCAAGGCTAGATTTGTGGCCCTCATGCAAAGAGCTGACTCATTTGAAAAGACTCTGATGCTGGGAGGGATTGGGGGCAGGAGGAGAAGGGGACGACCAAGGATGAGATGGCTGGATGGCATCACGGACTCGATGGACGTGAGTCTGAGTGAACTCCGGGAGATGGTGATGGACAGGGAGGCCTGGCGTGCTGCGATTCATGGGGTCACAAAGAGTCGGACATGACTGAGCGACTGAACTGAACTGAGATTTGTGGCCCAGTATGTGATCCATCCTGGAGAATGTTCCATATGCACTTGAGAAAAAGGTGAAATTCATGTTTTGGGGTGAAATAACCTGTAGATATTAGGTCTAACTGGTCCAATATTGCAAACAGGACAAGTGAGATGGAACTGATCATTGACGATTTTGGCCATCATCATATGAGTCATTAGCAGTCTTAGTGTAGCTACGGGGCAAGAGAAAAACTGAAAACAGAACACGTCAATGACTCTTCTATAGAATTTTGCTGTTATATCAGGTACCCAGAAAGGGAATCTTCTGGTTCACCATTTCCCCATCCCACAACAAAAAAACTTAATGTATTCTCTTATATGAAGAGAGAACCAGACTCTGTGTTTGAGTCATCCTCTGCCCAGCATTTTTCAGAAACGATAAAAATCACAAAGTTATAGCTGAAATAATTGAGACCAAAGTATTTCCAACTAACCTCAGATATGTTAAATGCATTGTTTACATGCAGTAAATCACAAGTTCCCTACGTCATCCTTGATGTCAACACAAAAATCACACGTTTATTTATTCTTTCTTCTCTTTTCAATAATATTTGTTAAGATTTTCAGTTCCAGAAATAGTGGAATATTCTCATATATACCAATTATAAGCTCTGGAAAAATTATGAAGTATGGCTACTTGAGGGAACTGGGAAGCAACCAGGCAGGCAGAACCTGGATGGGACTTTTCCACTGAGATAACAGCACACAGAGAATGAGAGCCATAGTCATATCACTTTGCCAGGGAGGTAGAAACTGAAAGCTGTAGTCATACTGACTTAACATGTCAAAGAAGAGTGTTTGAAACTGCCAGAGTGGCTGGAAATTGAAGGTGGAAGTCCTTTAAAAGAAGAAACTACAGAGAAGGTGAGTCCCCAGTTCTATCTATACATGCTTCTCAATATAAAGGCGGTTGCTGCTGCTAAGTTGCTTCAGTCATGTCCAACTCTTTGTGACTCTATGGACTGTAGCCCACCAGGCTCCTCTGTCCATGGGGTTCTCCAGGCAAGAATACTGGAGTGGATTGCCATGCCCTCCTCCAGAGGATCTTCCTGACCCAAGGACTGAACCTCTATTTCTTAAGTCTCCTGCATTGGCAGGCAGTTTCTTTACCACTAGTGCCACCTGGGAAGCCTTCAATTAGAGGAGGTTATATATAAAGTCCCCTCTGATTCTTGGCTTATCTCTAAACTGTATATAAATAATAACTAAAGAGCAGCTGGAAAGCTAAAAGACTGACCTGGTATATCAGCTTCTGTTCAGTGCATGGGAGACAGAGTTTGTATCCCAGAAGGTTAGAAGGGGTCAGTAAAAACCTCAGCAATTCCACTGAAACCCTAGAAGGACTTTGCCTTAGGAGTTAAGAGTCTTCCCAGGATTAAGGGTGTGTGCTTGGTCTAGAGGCAAAACAACAGACCTGCCCTAACAAAACCTAAGACCAAGCCTCCAATAACTCAAGTGGGCCTGCCAGTAATTTAACTGCCTGACAGAACAAAACTTGACAGTCTTCAGAGAAAGTTAACAATCCAGAGTCTCTACAACATATCATTTACAATGAGTGGCCAAAAGGCCCTCAGCTGGGGAAACTGAATTCCAATGCACCAATCCTCTCCAGCTCTCTATGGAAGGAAGTACATGAAGCCCCCTGAAATGTGTCTTTCTCAGTAAAAATCAACCCTCCTGGCAAAACTTTACATTACAAAGGAGGAAGCATAGGATTATACAGTCAAGCTATAAGACTCAACCAATCCTGGGGCCTCTGAGAATGCTTCAGGAGGAGGTAATATTCAAACTAGAATTAGGAGAACCAGCAAGCCTGAGCCAGAAGGAGGGAAAAGTATATGAAATGCTTGGGATTGAAAGGGAATATGGGTGCAGCTGGAGCAAGGTACCAAGGAAAATAGGGGATGGGTTGGTCAGAATGAAGGGACACAGTGAGATTATGAAGGGCCTTGTTCATTGTGTTAAATAGGCTAGACTTTCCGTGAAAGTGATGGAGTGCCAACAAAAAGTTTCAAGAGGAGTGATATAATAAAAATTTTAGTGTCAAAATATCCTCCTGGCTAATGCAATGAGTCAATCAGGAGAAAATTATGTTTAAGGTATCCAGAGAAAGTCCGGATGCCATAAGAAATTGAATTTATTTGTCCAGAGCTCAGCAGAAGGTTAGGTTGATATGGAAAAGTTGACTATTCAGCCCACTGAGAATCATTGAAACCTTGGAAGTAAATGAGATATTCAGGGAACAATCAAGGAAATAAAAAGATTCAAGGCAGAAACCTGAGAATCGCCAGCATTCAGGCTTAATTGGTTAATGCATTAACCAATAGCACTGGCAATAATGTATTTTATGTTATGGATGGGGCCTCCCTGCAATCAGTCTAAATTAATGAATCATCCAACATCAAATTCAAGTAATTTCTGTCTTTCTCTGCTTTAGATGATTTTACAGAAGAGCAGTTCTCACTCAGGGGATATCTGGCAATGTCTAGAGACATTTTGACCACCACAACTAGGAGGATGCTACAGAGATGCTATTAACCATCCTATAATACACAAGACAGACTCCCACAAAAAGAATTATTCCATCCCAAATGTCATTACTGCCAAGACTGAGAAACCCTGTTCTAGAAGCTCATTAACCTGGTCTGTGGATACTGATAACTTTGGTGTTTTCTTCCCAAGGATTCCTGTCAAAGAATACAAGTTACTAAAGCTAACATCAAAGAACCCTGTTATTCAAGACATGGAAGCAACCTAGATGTCCATCAGCAGATGAATGGATAAGAAAGCTGTGGTACATATACACAATGGAGTATTACTCAGCTGTTAAAAAGAATACATTTGAATCAGTTCTAGTGAGGTGGATGACGCTGGAGCCGATTATACAGAGTGAAGTAAGCCAGAAAGAAAAACACCAATACAGTATACTTACACATATATATGGAATTTAGAATGATGGTAATGATAAACCTGTACGCAAGACAGCAAAAGAGACACAGATGTATAGAACGGCCTTTTGGACTCTGTAGGAGAGGGAGAGGGTGGGATGGGTTGGCAGAGTGGCAGTGTAACATGTGTGATATCATAAGTGAAATGAATCGCCAGGCCAGGTTTGATGCAGGATGCAGGATGTTTGGGACTGATGCATGGGGATAATCCAGAGAGAGGGTGTGGGGCGGGAGGGGGGAGGTGGGGGTCGGGATTGGGAGTTCATGTACACTC